>JALLPE010001946.1:0-10584 GCA_036940025.1 Conticribra weissflogii
CAGTCTATTTTTAATCATTTCATCTGCTAATGCCCAACAAAAATCTAATTGTGGCTCCAGCAGTTCCTTGCAAGCCCCTGCTTGCAAATTCACAGCATCCACTCCAGCAATTCCAATTAAAAATGTGAATTGCCTTGTAGGCCACCATTTGGTGCACCAAGTCTGATCAAGTCCAATTGGTGCATGGCGACAATTGTTGTGATCATCAACAAGATGTTTAGCACGATTGTGGCATGAAATTGGTTTGGAGTACTTGAACAACTTCCACAATCCGCCAACTCAACATTCAGTTGAATGATTCTGGATTTCATTGAAGATGCCAAGCAAGCTCATCATTTTTGTTACATAGTTTGCATCCCTTGTGCAGTGAATTAAAAATCAATGCCGTCAATCTCCTGCCAATAGGTCATTGTCAATCCCAACTCCTTCTCTGAAAAATAGTTGTCAATTTTGTTGCATAGAACATGATGAGGCCAATATTGTTGGCATTTCTTAATCAGTGCCTGTCCAAACACACAACGCTTGTGCATTGCAATGATGCCTGCTGCAATGCAGAAACAAGAATCCATCATATCAATCTTCCCTTTCCTGTGAATTAACTTTGTCATGCAAAGCATCAGTGCTGAAGTCTTTGTCTCTCCCACTTCCTCAAACTCACATGGAAAAGCCCTCTATCCATCTTCCTTTTTGGACAATCCTTCCCCTTGACAATCTCCACATGCCACAAAATAGCCCTCCCTTGATTGCCAATGCAAATTGTATGGTATTCATTCCCAAAAGGGTGGGGCTTTTGGGGAACACACATGAATCCTGGACAGAACTTATCCATCCATGGACTCATGCTCTTGTTGCAAGAGATCCATATTGGAGAATAGTTAACAGAATAATGATGATCATTTTTCTCACCTCATGGAATTTATCTTCAAAACCAGGTGCATCCTCATCTGTGAACCAAATTGCAGCATTAATGGCATCAAATCTTTTGTATGACATCCATTTCCCAGCTTGTAAAGGTGCTCCCCTGAAGTTGTTGATTGGTTCAGTTGACCACCAGTCATGCCAATCCGAAATTCCACCATAACACCCAATCAACATATTGATACCCAACCAAACATAAAATTCTGACAGAGTCAGATCATCTCCTGGCAAATTATTGTTTGTTGTTGGTATCAACACTTCACAGAAGAAGTTCTCCGGAAAGGCCATCCAAAACAATGCAAATTCATCCATATCTGCTATTTCATTCCAACTTTTTTCTCTCCATGCTCCAGGTGAGTTGGTCATGTTGCTTGACCTCCTTGGGCAAATGGATGGCTTTATCCATTGCCCAGCTGCTGTCTGCCCTTCTGGTGGTGGGCCAGCGTTTTTGAAGATGGGCTTGTTGTCATTGTCAACTCCACACCATCAAAAATTTGATCCTCCATGTTAAAATTTGCTCCAAATTCAATATATTGCTCCTCACATTTGTTGTTGCTGTTTGGAATTTACTGTTGGGATCATCCAATGCTGTTTCTGCTAGTGTAGGAGCAGCTTCAGCAGCAGCGCAGTGGTCACTGTTAAAAACTTTTGATGGATAAGGACATGGTGTGTCCACTCAAAAGTTTGAGGGGTAGATAAAGAAATCAATTTCTTCAATTTCTGGAATTCTGCACTGGTAAGCATTTGCAACCAATTTGTGACCACTTCTGCACTTGCCCTGGCCCAAAATGATGATGCCAGTGAGCCTCTTCTTTTTGTGGTCTTGCCACTTCTCCCTTATTGGCTTTCCCGTGGTGGAACAAGCAAGCCAAAACCAAGCCAATGACACCTTCTCCACCTGGGTGGCTTTTTGATGGCATGGTGGACAATTTTATGATTTAAATCATGCCAATATTTTACACTTTCCTGCATAGAACGTTTTTTTATGATGGATGATCATTGACAAAGTAAAAATTAGAATTAATTTTTCACCAAAAATTTGGGAAGGTAAAGTTTGACCATGGTGAAACAAATGATAACAATTGCCATAGATTACATTGACAGACTATGTTATTGAACATAACATGAATAAGTATATGGTTAATGTCCTGGTCCCTGCAACTAATTAGTTGCAAAACAAATGGTTAGCATCTTTTGAAACTACAGACTTTACACAAAATAAATGCACAGAACTTCTGTTTTATATTGTTGGGCATGACATATCTTGCATTTTATGTCATAGGGGTTATACTAGGTGGATTCCAGCAACATTGGAGTAATAGAAAAAGTTTCTCAGAGCTGCTGCAACTAACAAGTTGCAATGTGCAACTGAATTGCAACACTTCATGTTTAGGACTTTGACAAGAAGAAAAAAATCCTAAGCAGCTAAAACTATGTAGATTTAGAATTGTCATTTTGGATGCAGTTAAATATTTGAGCATACAATTGGGGACAATGTGTGAAAAGTTTGAGCCAAGCTGCTAATAATTTCATACAGATTGTGGTGGTAAAACAAACATGAAGTAACAATAATAACTACTAAAAAATATAAAAACAACAATAATGGCTAACACTCCTCATTCATTCTATCAATGACATGTTTGGCATGGCAGGTTTGGCACAGCATGTGACCAAATGAGCACAGACAGAACAATTTCATTTGCTTCTTGCATCCCTGTCCCTGGCAATGACTCTTTGGATAACTTGATGCGGACCTGGGGAATTCATGCCCATTCCATTGACAATGACCTTTCTCAAGCTTGCAAAGATGGTGTGGATTTGTGATGTTGAATTCATTGTCCTTGTAGTAAAATCGAGCACCCTTGGGCAGCCTGACCTTTCGTGATCTGATACCCCGGGTCCAAACAAGGAGAGTATCCTCAAGGATTTTGTTCATGAAGTTCTCATCATTAATTAGATCCTCCGCAACACAGTGAGTGAATCATCCCTTTGTTGAAGGCTCACACTTGTTCAGCTTTCTGTTGAAGACAATGTGAGCAAGGAGGGCGTTAGTTTGACAAAGAGCAACAATAAAACCAAACTGTTGAAATTCCCGTTTGTGTGGGGTGAATGCTTCTTCAAATGAGAGCCTGCCCTGCCTATTGTTGGCGTTGTTGTTGACTGAATGCCTTCCAAAATAGTACCAGTAAATGTACTCAGAATAATCAATTTCAATGAGCTCCCCTCCTACTTTCCTCTTCCTCTTGTCCTTCAGAAGAGTGGTAGACCAAGTGTTGCATATGATGGAAGTGTGCTTGCTGTCTGCAATGGCAGCTAACCACAGGTTAGTGTTGGGATAGTTCTTGTTGGTGGCCTTCCAAACAACTTGATAACCAACTTTTTTCCCTGCATTTGGCAAATAACATTGGAGGCGTCAGAACCTGCAGGCCACCCTACTCCCACCTTCTTTATCATGGTCATAGCCTTGACTCCTTTCTTCTCAAGCTCAGTTAAGACTTGGAGGTATCCAAATCCTGAGTCCAATAGACAAATATGATTGGTCCCCCACGTTGACTCAGTCAATTGACAACAAAGTGCAGCAGTCTTGGGCATGGAATCTTCGAATTAAGGTGTAGAATGAGGACCTCCTGCAGGGCAATCCTCCTGGGTCTCAACCAGGTCAATCCGGAATATAATCTTTGAGATACAGCAGGCAATGGTGTGATATTCAATGCCATATGGGTGCGACTTGCGCTTCATGCACACCCAATTTGGACAGAACTCATTTAAAAAAGCCACCATGGACTCATCAAGGCAATTGATCCATGAAGTGTTGAAAACTTCATCAATGTGATCATTAAATGCTGCAATTAAATCATGAACAGCCCATGAACGATCTTGGTGTGTAGGAGGTGGGTTGCTTGTCAATTGAATGCAAGACAGGATGTCCTTGAACCTGTTCTTCAACATGTGTTGACTGCAGGGAGGAGGACCCAGAAGTCACTTCAGGCCCATTTCTTGTTTGTCTCAAAAAACTTGTTCATTGAGTATTGGGGATTAAGGATCATGAGAAACCAAATCCCAAACAACTTCTTGATCTCAGGCAACAACATGATCTTCTTGTTGGCATCTCTAAGAGCATCACTAGTTGCAGGTACCATGTGGATTTCAAAGTAGGTCCATGGAGTGAAGAAGTTGAAGAACTCAATGGGCGTCCACAATTTGAGATCTTTGGAGTTGATGTGTTTGATGGAGGGGTTTATTTTCTCCACAGGTCCCCTTGCATTGATGGAGATATTGTCCTTGAATGCACTCCACTTCCAGTCACCAACAGTAGAGGGGCCATCATCAGTGGCAGTGCCTTCCATGGGGATGTCATTGTCACCACCGTTGGCATTGGTGCCAACTGTTGCATCCTCCACTGGCTTAATATCTTCCTCTTGCTCTTCCTCAAAGAAATCAGAGCTTGGGGGATGAACACGAGGCCTTTGTGTTGCTGCCACGTCTCCAGAGAAAAATTGATTGGGGGGACCAGCTTTCATGAGCTTTATGGCACCAACAAGTGCATGGAAGGATTTGCCAGGGTAGTTGCTGCACAAAAGCCAAAGCTCCGGCTTCCCAGCAGAATTCATGAAGAGCTTGTCAACCTTGAATTTGAGGCAACAACCGTGGTAGCAGTTCTTCCAGCCAACCTCATCACTCTTCCAGAAGTTTGTGGGATGAACGGTCTTCAGGAGTGCCGATATGATGGCATTTTTGCCAAGTTTTTTTGGGATACGGGGGGGGGTATTCTTGCAGTGCTCGTGGCAGGGATTGCGTTGTTGTTGATGAAAAAAATGAAAAAAATGAGCCTCGTGTGCTGAACTTGGCGTAACGAAAACCAACTTCTGGACCTCCAAAACGTGTTGGAATTTTTTCACATTATCCTTGATGCATACTAAGTCCTCTGAGTGCATGGACCATTCAGGAATGCTACGCAAAGTGTTGCAACCCCCATGTGGTAAAAATTCGATCACACACAAGCGCGTGACTAATTAGTCACAGAATGACTAATTAGTTCGCCAGATCAAATATCCATGTAAGTTGTTAAAAGGCATCATAGTTTTCGTATGGTACCCTACCAAACTGGAAGTCTGTGAGAAAGTTGTTGGAGATTCATCGCCTAAAATCACCTTACTATCACAGCTCACAGGTGACACAACTTACAACTGATGATTAAAAATTTTCAGCAGAAGAATGTCGGCTAGATCTCCACCTTGCATGCGCCGCCGTTCAGGAGGCAACGAAACCAATGCCACAATTGATGTGTCTAATTCCAATAATAATGTCCATTCTCCTTTGAAAAAACTTCAGAATGCAGTTCAGAGGAGGCGTCAGAATATTTTATCTCGAAAACGATCATTTTCGGCGCCAGCTCGTTTGAGTAGAAAGCGCCACTTGCTCGTCGAGGATCATTACCGAGTAGATCCAGAAGATAAGACGTTACTACCTGGGCTCCCTGTCATTGATGATGACTGGGCACGAGATTTACATGATTTTTTCAATCTGGTGTCATTGGTGCGTTTTTGATTGTAATTTTCCTCTTGTCCAAGTTTTTAATTATTCTCATGTTTGTTCGGTTGAATATTTGGCACTCGATTATGTAGGTTCCCGTAGTTGTATTGAATGTAATGAACTGGAATTGGGACATTCTCCTCGATCCCTACAGCAAGAAAACGATGCAACAAGCATGGACTGGTGAATGGTTTATCCTATTCTACGGAATCGTCATGGGTTATTTCGTTGCTGATCTTGTTTGGGTGTTTGCAGCGCCTCAATGCGTCAAAAGCCCATCAGTCATTATTCAGCATCATGTGGCAACGATCATTTACCTTTTGCTGCCATATCAATACGCCCAAGCCCGTTGGTTGATGGGGGCATGTCTAAGCGTGGAGATTAACACCTGGCTTCTCATCGCACGTCGTGTATTCAATAAACAGGGTTTCCCTCCTTGGGTGATCGATATGCCTCCCTTCTTTTCCATCCGTATCAAACTCATATCCATTTTTTTCTATATTACGTGGATCTCAATTCGATGCCTTCTGTATCCTCTGATCATGAAAGTTCTTTGGACTTCTTGGTTGAATGAATGGGAGAAGACAGGACATATATTGGGTCTTCCTTATGGCCCGGCGTTGGTTTTGCACTCAATTTTTTGTGTTTTGAATTTCAAGTGGACTTTCGATTTGTTCATGAGCAAATACAGAGCATGGAAAAGTGGAAAGGCTGCTAAAGTTGATAAAGGGCTTTGAAGATATGTTCACTTCGTGATTTGTTGACTCGAAAACATTGAATGGCTTGAGAAGTTCGAATCGGTCAAGGCGGCAAACTGGAAGTCAAAATACGGTCAAGTGTGGCCTGGTATGGAAATTATAATATTACAACTGACTGGTTGCCTCTAGGGCGTGATTCCTTATGAACAATGTTTCCATCAACATGCTGAGGAATGATCACAATTACTTGCAACTTAAAAGACGAACTCGCTAGGAGGTAGATCTTAGGCAATAAAGTGATGGTTCAGGAATGGTAGTTGAATTTCAGGATGGCTCCGTTGATTCACTTGGATTTGGTTTTAGACAAGAAAACTGTGTAGGGCGGATCATTGTGCTAGGTAGTAGATTGACTTATCTGTTGGGCTGGTCCCTATGCGAGATAAAATTACTTCACGTCGAGGACGGGTTTTGTAGTATCTTATGGAAGTAGATTTGTATCCAAACAGCATTACGATTCGAAGCGAATTTCAACAAAGAAACTATAGAGCTCAGGTATGAACTATATCAGAATAAATTTTATATCCTAGACATCTTCTGATCAGAAATGAATTTGGATTCACGACGAGAGTATTACTCCACCTAAAATGACGATAAAATAAATAAAACATTGTCAAACTTAACTGCAATGAGTTGTAACCCTAATTTGATCGGAAATCAATTTCATCGAGCCAAACTTGACCCAAACTGCCTTCCGGCTTCGGTATTGTTGAAATGATGTCATCAGGGAGACTTCCAGGATTTTTCACAAGCTGCCACGTTATTTGACGCTTCCCAGGTTGTACGGCCAGTTCTCCTGGAAACCAATCTTCTTGCACATCAGCATATGTACCCACGACTGTGTCATCTATAAGAATGTTCACAATGTCATGAGGGCCAGAAACAGAAGACAAGATTGCAAAGTACAATGTGCCTCCTGACTCGGTGATGATATCGATGCTAAGATCAGCGGTTCCGGTGTTTGAATCGATATCGGCTGTTTTTGCGGTTGCAGAGTAAGTACCCTCATTTTGAACGGCATCGGTGATTTCCCAAGAACCGTTTCCTGAGAGTACCCACGGTTGAGAGTCAAAGTTACCAGATTCAAAACCTTCAGTGAACGACGAAGTAGCAGGGATTAACTCGACGTTGTCAAGCCATGCTTCTCCAATGCGGAATGGTGGCTGCGGAAGGGTCTCGAGAACATCATCCGGTGCACCGCCTGGGTTCTTAGAATACCGCCAGGACACCGTATGCTCTCCAGGTGCTACGATGGCACCGGCCTGAGTCCAATTTCCATCTGGCGTCGTGAGAGGAGTCAAGAAGTTTCCGTCCACCCAGAGGTCAAGGGATTCAAACGGCATAGAGATTGGAGCGTTGAAATAGAATTGGACAAACGTTGCTTGATCCAAATTCATAGTCAAATCCAACTGAGAGTAGTTTCCACTTATGGGGATGTCCTCGGTCCGAACGTGCACCGAGTAGGATCCTTCGAATGGATTTGTTTGATCAACTACCCATC
Organism: Conticribra weissflogii; assembly: GCA_036940025.1. NCBI lineage: Eukaryota > Bacillariophyta > Thalassiosirophyceae > Thalassiosirales > Thalassiosiraceae > Conticribra > Conticribra weissflogii. The sequence continues at coordinate 7,708 of JALLPE010001946.1, forward strand.
CTGGCACCCCAGTAACAACCCAATCAAGGCCAGTTAAATCACCAGTCTCGAAACCGTCAAATATATTTGTTGATAATGGCGGAGTGCCACTTGAAGGAGGCGTTGGAGCAGTGGTTCCGTTTACAGAAACAGTTGGAATGCTTGAGCCAGAATTAGCTGTTGGAACGATTGAACCAGAACGGGTAGTTGGCACCATCGATCCCGACACAGAAGTTGGCACCATCGAACCAGAAACAGAAGTTGGAACAGTAGTGACAATTCCAGCAACAGTTGGACGCAAAGTGGGCAGAGAGCTTCCACCAGGGGGTACACCGAGAGATAATATAAAAACATCATCAATGTATACCGCTCCGGTGGTGTTTCCCGATGGGGGTGGTAAGTCATCTTGTGATAGAGGGTTATACTTGTATGAAACCATGAAAGTATGTTCTCCAGCTGCCAGCGGAGTGCTCACGAACTCCCATTCCGAAGAGCTTGGCACTATACCTCCGAATATGCCATCGACGAAGTAAAGACAATCATCGATGGGCATCTGAGTGTCCGCTAAGATGGAGAGGTTGATGATCCCTCCGATGAAGTCACGACTGGTTGTAAAAGTCACATTGGAGTTCTTGGGTTCAATACCGGAATCTCTCAAAATACCACTTCTAATTGAATACATTCCAGTGTTGGCTCTTTCGTTCGTGAGGTACCATATGACGTCGCCTTCGGTAGACCATCCTTCGTCTTCGGGGAAAGTTGCTTGCTCAAAGCTGTTGGTGTAGATGGCATCCGGAGGGAATGTAAAAGTGGGAGGCATAGATCCAGAACCTGTTGGAGCTGCAGGCGTCGGGACAGCGGACGTTGCATTAGTAGAAGATGCGGTAGGGAGATTGGTTCCTGGTCTTGAAGTTGGGAGAAAGCTTGATGTTGGAGGGGGCAAGATAGTCTGCAATTTTAAAAGGAGAATCAGACTACGACTTTAGTTCCGGTGTAAAAGAAAATCGTGTTCATCTCAACTGATACTTACTGGCATTGTCGAGGAAGGTTTCATATTGGGCATTGATGAAACTGATGGAAGTGAGGCACTTGTAGGCATGGACGATGCAACTCCCATGCTTGGAGGACTGGTCCCGGGAGACATAATGGGCGGCACGGTTCCAATATCACCGTCGGGCAAGATAAAGACATCATCGATAAACACAGCTTTGATATGTTCTGGGGTGTCGGGAGGGAGTTGATCAAGTTGGAAAGGGTTGTAGAGATAAGAGAAGTCGACACTATGCTGGCCTGGTAATAGAGGAATGTCCATAGCTACCCAATCGTTGCTTGGGGTAATAGGTCCCATGAAAACGCCGTCAACCAGGTAAAATGCGTCATCGATTGGAAGTTCGACACTGGCGAGGATGGAGAGAAACATAGTTCCTCCGACGAAGTCAGGGCTGGTTGTGAAAGTGACATTAGAGAAGCCATTCTCCACCAGAGGACCAGATCTAATAGAGTGGGAACCACTATTAGACGTCCCCGTCGCCAGCTCCCAAACAGCGTCTCCTGCAGTCGACCATTCTTCGTCATCAGGGAAAGTACCTTGTTCAAAACTGTCGAAGTAAATAGCGTTCGGCGGGAAAGGAAATGTAGGTGCAATGGTTCCCGGTTCATCTACATTAGGTGTAGGAGGACTTGATACTGCACCGCTGGACACAGGCGTCGGCATGTTACTCGAAGGAGTGTCGCCACTGACAGCCATGGTTGGTGCATTTGTTGGGAAGTACGTGGAAGAAGATGGTTCGGCCGAAATTGTTGGTCCGTCGGATCTCGCGGGTGCAGGAATGGATGTGGGTGTGATTGAAGTGATGTTCGAAAGAGTTGGCATCGTAGACGTTACATTTACCGCTGTTGGTATCATCGAACCTCCTGCTGTCATGCCGGTCGATCCAGATGGTGTTGATCCTGTCGTAGGAGAGGATGACGGGGATGAAGTTGTAACAGCAGTCGTCGAACCAATACTCGGAGAAAACGATGGCATCGTAGAGGGATCCACTGTGGTGGCGCTTACTGTGGGAGATGACGTCATTCCAGAGGTCGGGGGCGGAGTAGGCACGACGATAGTGGTTGGGACCGACGACATTTCAACAGTAGATCCTGACGTTGGCGTTGTTGTAGACAAAGTTGTAGGCATCGTAGTGTTAGAGAGTGTCGGGGTGATGGAAGTAAACAATGTTGGCATGGTCGAATCTCCAGTGGTGGGCATAATAGGTGTTCCAGCAGATGTTGGAGGAGATGTTACTCCAGCCGATGGAGGGGGTGTAGTCGTGGCAGGTGGCATAGTTGCCTCCATTGGAGGCAGCGATGGAACAAGAGGTGGGTTCGTGGGAACCACTGGTGGAGTCGTAGGAGTGACGGGGACAGGCACGGCAACCGGTGATGGAGTGGGAGGCCATTCCATAACTGGGGGCTCAGTGGGCTCTTCCGTTCCGTCATTGACAGGAAGTGGAGTGGGTTTGGGAGTCGAGACCATTGTAGGCAGTGGAGTCGGCTTCTGACCGGGAAGGGCTCCAGTGGGAGGCATAGGCGTGACGGGTGCATCTGGATCGTCAACGAATTCGACATCCAAAGATTCTCCTTCGGCGTTAGTGATGGCAACAATGCAAGGTTCTTCAACCAATCCTGCGACTTCGGCAAAGATACAGAAGATGACACTCAGCTCTCCCGATTTCGCTTTTTCGTCGAGAGTTTCAAATGCTTCATCAAATACTCGGGCACCGAGCATCAAGGCCCCAGTACTATCGCAATCGGGACACGGCCGGACGGTCCTTAAATTAAACAAAACTTCCGTCTGAGAGGTCATTTGAAGATGACGCGATGTTGTGATGCCATTATTCACTGGGATGCCGCCAA
>JALLPE010001947.1:0-10582 GCA_036940025.1 Conticribra weissflogii
AATCAAAGGTTCAATTGAGGCTACAAATGAGTCAATGAAGGCCAAAATCAAGGGAAATGAATATGTTGTCATCAAACAAGTGGGTGGCCAAACAACTCTACACACACTGGGTCAATCAAAGTAAAAAACAAGTTAAACCAAAGCTGTTTTCAGAAACATCAGAACTATCAAAGGGTGGAATGCTTTGCAGTGATGATCCAAACAATATTGTAATCAAGCCACATGGGAAAAAATGTGTTTGATTTGCAAATCACAACTTGTTTGGGCTGGTTGTGTAAAGTGATGTGTTACCAAGTGCAGCCAAACCTGTTGAATGTGCTAATCTTAATTCTGATTAAATTATGAGAGGAAAATTTGGTGTGATTTATGGAAATGAAGAATTGCATGAATGAAGAGAAGATCACCAAGAATGGAGTTCTTTAATTAAACGTTTTAATGAAAGAGAGAAATGAGAGATATCATCAATTTCACAAAGTGTTAGACCATCAATTTGAATCCACCACTCATGCAACAGAACATTACAAAAGAGTATTATTGAAGGAAAAGTTCATTCCCTGTGAAGGTTGCTTTTTGGAAAGGCAAGACAGGCTATTTTGAGCAAGGAGATAGTCCATATATCAAGAAACAAGGGAGTGTTGTTTTTATTGATATCAATTTTTCTTTTTCGAAAAGTTTGGGTGGAAAATAGCATTGACGGTTATTGATTATGATTTCATATTGCTGACAGCTTTTTTTCATGAAAGAAAAACCGACTTGAAGGATATGTGATTGACCAGATACAAGACCTGGATTCAAAGTACAGCTGCAAAGTGGCCACCAGGAATAGTAGGTGCTGAAAATCATTATATCCTTTTACATAATAAATGAATCTAAAGTCACATACAAGCAGCAAGATAGCATCATAAGCCTCTGCTGAAATTTTGTACACCATTGTTTTTTAAATTGGAGAAATCAGTTTGCATATGCAATCATCTTTTTCCAAAATGTGGATGACAATTTGATTGTGGGTCATCATCTTGAAGCAGTGAGGGTAGCTCCAAAAGCATAAATAAAGAATGTCATGTTCGAGCTCAATCATTGCAGAGTAGAAGGATTAAGTTCATTCTTCCAATATTGCGAATATTTATAATGTAGGGGTTATTTTCATAATGAACATTCCCATCAATTGGGCTCTCCAAACATGTTGACACATGCTACAATTTCTAAGCAGAGTATGTTGATGATAGAATCATAAGGTTATCTTTGTCAAATCAGCAGATAATAACAGTGATATCATGACAAATAGATTTTGGTAGGGAGTGCATTCCAAACATACCAGTAGGTTGATTTCAAGAAAGAAAACTTTATGATAAATGTGGATTCTGGTTCATGTATTAGCATTGGGTAAGACTCAAGCCATGTGTGAACATTGAACATATCAAGACAAAAGGAAGGATGACAAATCATAAAGTTTTGGGGTAATTTTGGGTAAGATCATTTGAATTTGGAGATAGTGTGACATTTTAATTTTTGAATCAGTTTTATGATGAATGGTATAAAATTTTGATGGAAATCTGGTATCTTAGCAACTAACTATATTACAGAATACTTCATCAGCAGTACATATCATCACTGTGGAAATCTTATGAGCTCCATAAGGATGGATCTGAAGAATCTTGATTCATTTTGGCATCAAACTCCAACCACATAATTCCATCTTTCATATCATTCAAAAGTGATCAGTAGTAGTCCAAATACTTTGATCTTGCAGTATTGAAGTCAGGAGTCAGGACCACAAAGTTCCTTGAAGAGAAAGGATAGTTTTTGCAATAAAAAAGAGTTTACATTGTCAGAAATTAAATAATTTTATCTGACAGTATTGTGGTCATTGCCAACTAAGGTAAGATTGATAGCTACTACATGAAGTATATTCCAAAGGGAAGTGCAATGACCTTGAAGCAAAGTATTGATGGACAGATGTTTTTGTTGCACTACCAAACTGATTATTGCAATATGACAAAAGTATTTTTTACTTGCAGATATCTGAACTCAGTCAAGAACCATTCACACACAATATTTCAACATTGAAGGGGAATGGGGATTGGAAAGTGTTTCAAATCATGGAACTCATGTATAGATCATACCACAAATGCTCAAAACATCATTGGGTTGATGATGTAAATAATCATGGCCATATAATCCAATCTCATGGGAAGATGTTTAGGCAACAAACTGGTGGCTTACTTGACAATTCACTTTCATTGTATCCACAATCCTCCGAAGTACAATCCATAATACGTTACCGTACGATAGGATTTCAATTATCGTAAAAATACCCTGTCTCGTACGTACATGTTAATATCAATACAAAAAGGGGGGTCTATTTCGTAGGCTCGTGGTTCTGTTTCTCTTCCATCCATCGTCTTCATGGTCATCGACGTCTCAAAAAATGATTGCAGCGGCCCCTTCCATTCGATCGATCGATCGCTCTCTCGCTCTCCAATCAATTATTGTCCATCCACCGCTCGTCGCCATTGATTCGATGATAAGAAGACTCTAGCACCGCTTCTTTCATGGTGAAACATCGTAAAAAGCGCGCCTCGTCCTCATCGTCGTCGTCGTCGTCGTCGTCGAAAGACCCCCCCTCGATGACCATGTCCTCTCTCCTCCCTCGAACCACCCACACCGCCGTCGCCGCCCACAATGAATTCCCCCCCGACGCCAACGGCAAAGGCCGAAAGCCCCGCTCTCGAATCTTACTGTCGTCGGCCATCGCTCCCTCCCTCTTGCGCTCCCTCCTCGTCATCGTCCGCCGACTCCTCTCCGCGGCCACGGGCCCAACTCCCTTCGCCGTCGCCGCGATCGTCGCCTCTTCGAGTCCCCTGTCTTCCCACGGCGGCGTGGGCGACGATCGATGGCAAGCCGGGAAATGGAGCGCGTGGTACCTCTTCGTCGCCCGGCCCCTCGCGGACATTCTGTCCGTCGTCGTCGCAACGGACGCGGACCGGACGGAACGCATCGTCGCCGCGGCGTTTTTGCTGGCCGTGGCGGGCGCGCAGCTTTCGAAGGCGGGGAATGCCGCCGTGGCTTCCGCGGCGGTGTGTTTGTTCGGGTTGGCGTCGCGAAGGTTGGCGATGGAGGAGGAGGGGGAGGGGGAAGGTAAGGGCGCGGCGCTCGAGGAGGAGGACGGCGACGACGATGACGAAACCTGCGACGAGGACAACCATCATGGCGGCGCCTTCCCGTCGCTTCGCGGGCTGTGGCGCGACTCCACCGTTCGGACGCGAGCCACGCTGTCCACCCTCGCCGTGGTGGCCTCGCTCCTTTTCGAAAACTTTTTGATTTGGGTGGTCAGCGCCACGTATCGACCGGGGATCGACGGCTCGCCGGAGCCGTTGCAGGACAATGGCCGGTGGGCGTTGGAGGCTTTGGCCAAAGCGTGGATGGCAACGGCTGCGGGTCATGAAATGAAGGCGACGAGAAGGGATTACGACGCATCCGCATTGGACGATTGGATCAAGAAAGCGTTGCAGAAGTTGAGGAGCGGGTTGAACGTGCAATGGGCGCTCGTGGCGGGTTTCGGGGCCAGTTTGGTGTGTTTGGAGTTGAAGTTGGGGCGTTATCAGGAACCGATCGGCGGCGGCGTCGAGGATTATTATCGTCGTCATCGTGATGGTTACCATCAGCAAGAGCAGCAGCAACATCCGCTGGAAGTTCCATCTCAGCAACACATGCAACAACAACACACGCAACCACTACCATCCACGCAACCATCCTTTGCACCCATCCCCACCACGCAACCCCCATCCCCATTCCCATTCCCACTCCGCTTCCCCCGAACACTCGCCGGCCTCGCCCTCCGATCCCTCCTCACCCTCTCCGCCGCCCGCCTCATCCGCACCCTCTCCTTCACCCTCACCGTCCTCCCCAGCCAAATTCCCCGCTGCTACCCCCGCCGCTTCCCCCACCCCCCTCCCGCCGACTGGCCCACCTGGCTCCGAACGGGATTCCTACCCCAAACCCGCGGGGGGTGCAACGACCTCATCCTCTCGGGGCACGCCACCGTCACTTCCACCCTGGCGTGCGCTTTGACCTCCGTGGCGGGAAACGGGAAATTCGCCAGGGCGGTCTGGACGCTGGTCGCGGTGGATTACGCGATCGAGGCGCTGGAGGGGTTGCATTATTCGGTGGATATGTGGTTGGGGTGCGTGGTCACGTGTTTGCTTTGGGTGTTGACGAACGGGGTGGAGAGGGAGGGGGAGAAAGAAAGGAGGGGGTTGATGATGGAGTGGAGGAGGCGTCGGAAGCGACGGCAACACGAAGTTTCGTCGAAAATGCGGGATTGGGATGCAACGGTCGTCGGGATGTATGCCCTGCCGGCCATCTTGGGATTCTTCGTTCTGACGGTGGTGCCGGAAGCCTACGTCAATTATTTTTTGGTGGGATATGCTCTTTGGGCGGGAGGGATCGTCGTTCGATGGGGTCAGACGAATTATTCGCAACATATCCTTTTGTGTTTGCTCTACGTCACCTTGGGAACGTACCTGTAGCCATGGGACACGGGAATGCCATATCACAAGATTTATTTAAAGTCGTGTCAAGTGGTCGAATGGTTGGTTTACTGTGTGGCAACCGGATGAGTGAGGGAAGACCCCGCATAGTACATTATTAAAATGATCATAAAAACACAGACTGCAAACTACACATATTCATTTCTTCGATACATGTGGCCTTTCAAAAGAAATTTCAGTTTCGAAGAATTTTTTGGATTGAGATAAAAATTGTCATGGGACAAATTACCAGTTAAACTCTTATTAAGACTACAGGCTACTGCAGGCTTTAATTTCTACTTCAGCTTTAGCACGTAAAAATAATACATGAAATAGTATGTGATCTGCACATGATGAATGCAAATGGTAATCAACTTGGTAAAAGAATTGTCCTTCGTCGCTATCTTACGTCATCCATGGCATTTTCAACTTCATCCATCCTAACATCATCTTTTTCTGACACATTCTCAATCTGACCGTCTTTCAAATATCCAACTGTTGTGAAACGAAACGAAAATAGATCGTTGGCATCCTCCAGGACAAAATGGAACAAATTGTGGGACAATTCATGAGGTTGACTCACCCATGATTCCATCGTTCGCAAAATTAAAGATAGGTTTGTCTCTTTCCAGCCACTGTATCAACACAAAAACTAAAAGTGCAACGATGGGGGCAGCAAGCGAGTCGACACCAGTCCAATCATTGCAGCGGGACTGTTCGCATTGCTCGCCATCAACGCTGGGATCCCAGTGCTGTTCTGCCGGAACATCGAAAAATGCCGGAAATGCCGTCGACGCGGCTGCCCCGTAGTTTAAGAATTCATTGCCGTCAAAGGGCATGAGAAGGTTGCCGTCTTTCGGAAGAGTGAACTCTAGAATGACTCGGGCCGAGATACCCGTGAGAATGGAGCAAAACGCCGCTAGTGGGCTTGGTTTTCGCGTGTAAAAGCACCCGAATAGAGGCACCACGACTGATGCGAGAACAATATCGAAAGCAACGATGAGGAGGTACCCCGTTGCACCAAGAGAATGGTTTGAGCGATATAATGTTGCAATGACCGCAGATGCCATGGTAAATGGAACGGAAATGATTCGGGCCACCGTGATCAAATTTTCCTCCTCGATGAAATCTTTGCTGACATACGGAAGAAAATATCCGACATTCCTCAAAATATTGTGGCTGAAAACTGTTCCCATAGCCAATATTGCACCGTCGCAAGCTAACAAGAGAGAGAGGATCAAAGAGAAAACATTCGTTAACGGAAGAACAACAAAAAGTACCTACAATAAGATTGTACGTACTTGACATAGAAGAAGCAACAATGCCAATGAGGCACCATCCACCAATGAATGCAGGGACTTCATTCGTGAGATATTTCACGAATGCATCCTTATCTGGCAGCCACATACTACACGTCGGTTGACCCAGTGCAATATGACAACTATCAGTCTCGAAGGAAGCTCGTGCTGAGTCTGGACCGTAATGAACTCTCGTAATGGATCCTAGGTATGCGAACGGTACACCTACCATGAAAGTCAAGCAGCCAGCTAGCAAACATCCAATTGTTGCAACCTTCGCAGTTTTACTGGCCATGCAACGAGCTTGAAAGTCCAGCGCTAGAAACCCCAAATCGTGAGAATTATGAGACAAAATTGAGTCAATCCTTATAATCACAGAGGAATCTTTCCAAAGGTTGCACAAGCAAACCACGTACCAGCAAGATTACCAAATGAGAGCACGAAAATTGTCGCCCAGTTGAACACTAGAGCATTTGGAAATGGAGATAGGGAATATGCACTGGTCATTTGGTCGTGAAAATGACGTTGGTCGCCAAACGGATAGGCTCCATTGTCGTAAAAACATTGGTCGTCGCTGGGGCACCATTTCTCAGTGTTGTAGCAACAGGCTGAGACATCATATTCACATGGAACTCCATCATACATTTCACAGGTTGTCTCGTCGGGATAAATGTACGAGGGAAACCCAATACTCGGTGGCGGTGCTTTTAATTTTTCATTCTTAATCTGAAATACGAAAGTAATGGAGAAATCATTGAAACATCACTATTGAGATACAGCAAAAAGTTGTGAACCTAGGAATTAGAATTTTGAACTCACGGAGTAGAAAGCAAGGATCATGCATCCAAGCCATCTGAAAATAGATAAACCATGAAATTGAGACAAGGATAACTGACGCAGAATGAAAAACAGTTCGCATAGTTTGCAGTTTAAATTGTTTGAAGTGAAATCTCACCCTACGGCAGCCTGCAGCACATCTAAAAAAAATGAAAATGTGAGATCAACCATAGATGTAAATATTTTAATTGTCGTACTTACGTTTCTTCTCTAACACAAAATCGAAAGCGACTCACCAGTGTATGCAACTGAGTAGAGCCCCCCAGCAACAGTGTAAGCAAATACTAATACAGCTGACATCTTATGGGTGCAAACAAAGTCGAGTGATTTCGTTAGATAATTTAAAACAACAAACTAAGAAGCACATAAAGGAAAAACGTACCCAGATTGCTCCTGTGGGAGTCATAGTCAACAAGTACGCAAGGATGGACCCCATCCCAACAAGATTGCCAGCAAGAAGACAAAGGAACGATGTTATCGAGCACAAAGACACCATTGCCTCGACCAATTTCCCATACCTTTTCGCGAATACATCTGGTAAAGTGAGAGCTCTGTCCAAATTAATGTGCTTAGCCAGGAACACAGAGTTCAAGATTAGAGAGCACCCGAGTCCGATGGGGAGAACAGCCCCATCCCAGAAATGATACTTATAAGAGAGCGTCACACAACCCAGAAGCGCGTTGGAATCAATCGCTTGAGATGCCAAAGTAGCTGTAATTACCTATCTCCTCGTAAACAATACCAATCGCCAGTCACCGGGAAAGAATAAAATTAGTTGTGAAAGATAGAACTACTTTGAAAACCCGATTTGACAATACTCTTACCCATAACGGAAGTGACCGGCCTGCCACAAAATAATTCTCGCTTTTGCCCTTGATCACAAATATACTCACAAAACCAACAGACACAAAAAAGAGAATTGATGCTATCACTGCCTTGCCGTATTCCTGAATTGGTGGGGGGAAAGTTGCGTTATGTCTTGCTAAAACGCCTGTAAAATCCAGTGCACGTACAACGGCTCACCTTGGCTGGAGGCGGTGTTTCTTGTGCACATTTCAATCCACACACAGCTTCTTGGCAACATGTTCCTTCGATGCTGAACTCGGTACTTGTTGAATCTCCATTAATAATCTGGGCCCATTCAGCATTTGTGTTAGGGTCTTGGAAGCACTGAGCAATGGCAGACTTGAAAAGTGTAAGGTACAAGATGATGGGCACGATCGCGTAGTTCATATCTTGATGAGTTTATTCTTGGTTGGCATGGTTTGATGATGGACTTCATTTCGAAGGGGCAGTGGCAAAAAGTTCATTAAATGAGACGCATATTGATCAAATATTTTTTTGTTGCTGATGACAGCTGACAAAAAAGCGCAGCGCCTTGCCACTTATTTAGCGATGAAAGTGGCCAGAGAAGACTGATTTGGCGATTTCCGTTTTGGTCTTTTTATCCTTCTACTACATTTATATCAACACTGAAGAGTATGTCACTGTTATATTGAATGTGTTCTCCATCACAGCTTTCCCCTTGGCTCGTTATGCCCTCTCAAATGCCATCAACCAAATCTGCTGTGGTTCCAAATTTGTCTATTGCCACCACTGTCTTCTGCCATCCCAATAACATTTGGCCAAACTCACATTGTATTGTTTGGTTTTACCATTGCCTCCAGTTTTAGCCACAGTATTTGGCATTGCTGCTGTGTTAGTATGTCCCCACCACACATACCCTCCCCTTTGGCATTACCTCTGCCTTGTTGCTGAGTGTCTCAAATTTGTGCACCCACTGTCTCTCTCTTTTATGACAGTGTTCATGTTCATATTCTTCTGTTGTCTTCAATATGTTTGTCCACTGTCAATATTATTGATGCTACTTTTAGTCACAGTGATTGGAGTTCCTTTTACCACAGCCACAACATTTGGTATTGCCATCACATTTTTACTCCCCCCCCCCTTCAATATATTTGGATTCTCCCACAAAATGTGTAATCAACAAACATTTACTGTTGTCACTGCTGTCTAAATTGTGTTGGTGGAGAGGGAGGGGGGAGAGAGGAAGGGATTCTGGATGGGGTGGAGGAAGTAATGGCAATGGCAACAAAAACAAAATGAATATTTTCCAACAATTCAGTTATTTAAATACAAAGATTAGCAATACAGGGGAGTTTTACCATGTATTTCATGGAACATGGTCCAATACAAATAATGATGAGATCCAACAACATTAGGGTGTCCTCGTTTTTGATGGATTAAATCCATCACCCACGATATCAAGGAAGTTCCTCTCCCAGACTCAAGGATTTCATTGCCAACAACTGTGGTTCAGATCTTCAGCTTCATTACCACATGTGGCACCATTTTGTTGTTGTAAAACATCCCCTCACTATGCCACATCCCCAAGAATACTGTCCAAACTTCAAAGTCAATGAATTCTTCAATTCGATGCATTATGTTTGGAAAGAAGTTTGGGATCTTGGTCCAACTGACTCAGCTGATGAAAAAATTTGCTCCACGCAAGGCCAATCAATCTACAAGACACAGTGTTGTAAATGAGAATTGGAGATGGAAATCAAGCTGATGCAATAGCAAATGATGGATACATCCATAACTTTTACTTTTGGAATGAGCCTTTTGATAAGAATTAGCTTGACTGCAGATTGTGTCCCATGCATGCTTGTTTGTTGCATATGTTTGAAATTTGTTGCCATTTGCATCACAAAGTGAAGATGGACAATATATTAAAAAAAATTATAATTTGTATTGCTGCAGTTCATTGCAAGAAGAAAGCCCATACTCATGGTATACTCTGAAAGCTTTCGGGAGGTACCCCCACTTGTGATTGGAAGAAGGCAGAAGAAACACACGGTACAGTTTAGGTGACAGTGCTCAAAGGTAATCCTTGTGCAAATGGTTTTGTTGTCCTGTTTAGACCAAAAAATATTCTAAATGATACATGATAAGTGATGTTGCAATTGAAGTTGGATGGACTGTTGTCACAAAATCTGTGTACAGTTTGATTCTCAAGAATTTCAATTAGTTTCAAGTTCCTCTGATTCAGAATCTCAAATGATAATGATTTTGAGATGAAGCACAATAATATTGCCAACTAAGTTCACATTGAATCTTCAATATTGATTGAGGCCCAAGACATGTAATTTATAATGGTGGTGGGCTCTATGGCTTTAGTGATTTGAGGTGACATTGTTAAATTCATTCAGAAAGAATTTTCAATACCATAAAATGTTATCATTGCCATGTCAATACTCTCACTATGGTTTTGTTGAAGCTACTGTAAAGCTCATATCAATCCAATCAATATTTGGCCCACTTGCTTATGTGAACACTTAGAACTAATTGAAAAGAGCTTCAACAAAGACAGAATATCGAAAGCTTTTGGAAAATGCAAGCATCAAACCTCTAAAAATTGTGACTCCTCTCACATATCTGAGCCCATGGATAAATCCAAGAATACACAATGCAAAATTCACACTTGGGCAGCAAAGGAGAGATCAAAAAGATTCGACCCAAAGACAAGCAAACCAATTGGAGTCCTAGCCTGAGTAACATACTACCCAACTTGCACATGCATCTTTGCATGGACTGTTTCACATTTTCCATCATGTCAAAAATTTGACTGCTTCAACCAGACACATTCTAGGAAATTCTAAATGAGATAGAAGTCTAATTTTCATAAATGTTCTACTTATGAATTTGAAAAAACTTCCAATGCAATCTTGTAAACAATAATCACATTTTTTTGGAGCTTTGCATGCTGCATCAACTGGTAACCATCCAAAATTATTATCATTTTTAAGAAACCACAGTAATAATACAGTATCTTGGCAAATATCTGATTCATCCAAAGAGAGCTGAGAAAATGACACTTGTGACTAGATTAGTGAATTAGCTTTCTGTCATATCTTT
>JALLPE010001948.1:0-10653 GCA_036940025.1 Conticribra weissflogii
TGTGTGTGTGTGTGTGTGTGTGTGTGTGTGTGTGTGTGTGTGTGTGTGTGTGTGTTGATTGTTTTGTGTGCATATAATATTCGATTCCTGTGTGAAATTTGAAAAATTTGGATCACCAACTAAATAAAAGCTCATATTTGCATTCACAAGTCCAGATGCTCATGACTCATAGAGGGGTAATGAAAATATTACTTGCTGATCATTACTTGAATTTGGGTAACAACATTACCCCTCAAAAGGGGGTAATAAAGAGTAACTGAGTGGTAATCTGGCATTTCCCAGGGTAACTGCCAACCTAGGACCAATCGCATCAATGTTCATTTTCTGGACCATGCATCAAATGATAACCTAGTATATGGTAAACTCTAAGAAAGCATTACTAATACTGCCTGAACATCATTAGTAATTTTGCCATTATTGATGCTCTTCATGTGACTGTCCCCACTTCTAACACAATGTCACTTACACATCACCAATTGTTGGGGTAAAGTTTAAACTGGAGTGAGTAATGATGCAAATTGGCAACTTAAACATTGCTCATTGTAATTCACTAACAATTAGTACAATTTTTATGTGAGCATTGAAATTCAAATACAAACCATGTATATTTATTGTAGGATCAACACATATTTACTTTACTAAGTCTTCTTTTGTTGAGTTTAATATAATTTGAAAAGCAGCATTTAATTTTTTAACAAAATTGATTCAAAATCAATGTTGTGCAAAATGCATCAAAATTTGGTTCTCAAAAAAGTAAGTATTTGCAATATCTTATCCCTTCTTTGAACAATATCCATACTTGTCCCCAAAATGAGAACTATAGTAGTGTGTATTATTAAAACAAATTCCATTTTCAAATACACCAAATTCCTATTTCAAATACACCAAATTCATGGATTGCAGTGATTCTCCCTTTTATTTCTACCACATTTTGTTGTACAATTGATTATAGGTTTAAATATCATTGTAATATCATGTTAACATGGGTTAATGACTTGCAGATTGTTACGACACACTTGCACAACATTTTTTACTGTATGATACCCTACAGCGTCTTTACCTTATACCTTGTTCTTTCTATTTCCAGGTTCTTTGACAACTCTATCCTTTTAAAACTGGAACCATATTGATAACAATATCCCTCAATGATAATATCCCTTAAAGACCACATCATACAAAGACCGCATGAAAACATCCTCTTCATTGTGTTTAATCAAATTTAGTGTGATTTGATTCCAAATAGCTCTGATAATTACCAATTTCATGCTGCAATTAATAAATACCCATCAGATGTAGTCATCACCCATACACAATGGTGCACCTCTTATCCACTTTCTTTGGTAATGTACCTGAAACCTGTAAAGTTTTCATTGTAGAGGCAAAACAACTGGTAGTCTGTCTCCAATAGCATGAAAATAGCATGTGCTCCAAGTAATGTTGTTCTTTATCCAGATGTTGGTAGCACATATTGGATGGAGCGTTTTGTCATATTTGCCAATGTGCCCCTTAACCAAAGTGACAATAGACATGAATTCTGTGGAGTTGTCCAGATAGGTATGAAGCAACTGGTTGTAAATTTTTAGTAGGACAAAGTCATGTGTTCCATGTAACTACTGTTCTTTATCAAGATATTAGAAATGGATTCAGTAACCACCCATTTACAAGTGTACCTATGAACCAGAGTTCTTTGGCAATGAACCTGAAACTTTTGGAGCTGTCCAGATAGAGGAAAAGCAATTGGTTGTCAGTCACCAATAGACAAAAATAATATGTTCTCAAAGAACTTATTTTTCTTTGTCAAGATATTAGCAACACATATTGGATAAAGCCATTGTCTATAAGCTTTGATGTTCTTCTGAACCACACTTCTATGCCAATACACCAGAAACCTATTCCAGATAGAGGCAACACAACGGCTTTTCAGTCTTCAACAGCATATAAATGTTACATACTCCAATTAATTGCTGTTCATTACCAAGATAATAGCAGCACCGATTTGATTCAGCCATCACATGTACATGTCAGTGTGCCTCTGAGCCCTTGCTTTACAATCTCTTTAAACCTATGGAGCTGTCTAGATAGAGGAAAAGCAACTGTTTGTTAGTCTCCAAGGGGAAATATAGGTTATGTGGTTCAAGAAGTAACTGTTCTTTGTCAAGATATCAACAATGCCAACTGGATATAGTCATTGACTCTACACATTGCTACGCCTCTTATCCACACTTCTTTGGTAATACACCTGAAATCTGTACAGTTTTTCAAAAAGAGGTAAAGAATAGGGTTGTCATTCTCTCACAGGATAAAATTGATATTTCATAAAATTGGTGCCCTGAAGCACAGTTCTTTGATATTGTATGAAACCTGCATAATTGTTCAGATAGAGGCAGAATAGGTTGACTGCATTGACTATCATAAAAATCATTTGTTTTCCAAGAAGCTGTCATTTTGTATCAAGATATTAGAACACCCATTGGGTATATTTTGTGACATTTTTTCAATTGCATCATTTTTGATATGTTTGGGATATGGATTGATATTCATTAATCATATCAATACTAGTTGTATCAGGTTTCTTTAAATGTTGTATCACATTTAGACAAAACTTCAAAATCATATCACTTTTGGAATATTTGGGATGAGTTTTCACATTAATTACCCCAAAATCATTCATTGCATGAAAATCACATTTGAATAAGAAGTATAGCAAATTTTGTAATGAAATTGTAAATGACAACCAATGGTAGCATAAATTTTGTAAAGATGACACAAACTGGGAGGGATATCATTGTTTTGTTTTGCCCCTAGATTGATTCCTCATAGATCAAAAACAATTAAGTTTACGGAGTGAATATGTCATACATAAAAATAAAGAATATAATGGTATTAATAAATTTGAAACTCTATCATTATTTTACATCAAAAAACCTTTTTCCCCAATTGGTTTCATAGAAATTTTAAGATGATGAAAATCAACAAATTAATTTTTTTGGGAAAAAAATGATTTGTCAATTGATACATTATTTTTCAAAATTTGAATGGAAAAACACAAATTTATAAGATTTTTTGAATCATTTTTTATGAATGATAAAGGCATATGACATTTTTTTAAATGCCAAATTTCATAAAAATAATTAGCCCCCCCCCTTAGTTCATTTTGTATTGTTTAAAGTTTAAAAATTGCAAAGAGTTATTTTAGCAGTAATACATAAACATAGCACTTTAGATCTATTGACACTTTTTATATCCTGAATTAAATTTGTGTACTTATTTAATTTGATTCGAAATTCCAAAAAATGAAAAGCTAAAAACTTAAATAAATGAAAGAAGAATAAGAATAACTACAAAAAGGCTCAATCAAAAATTTCCTGGTACAGACATAATTTTTGCTGAAAAACTGGATTTAGCATCTTTGTCTAAATCAAACCTCAATTAAATAGATGAAAATGGAATTGGTTATTATTTTGCAATAGATTAGCTATTTCAATGAGAATCGCAGTTCAATACACAAAAATATTAAGGTACATAAATTTAATGGATAAAATAGGTCAGTAGGTTTTTGAAAAATCAATTGTTGACAAATGTGATGATCTTTCTTAATGAATTTGACAATTAAAACCAAAGTGTCAAAATATTGATAACTGAAACATTATTGAAATAGTGGGTATATTGTTGTCAACAAGATTGTACTGCTACATGGGGATATTATGAAGTATAATATATACAGCCTTGTGTATTATACAAGAGAATTGTAACCACTGGTACAAGACAAATACCATGTGAAGCTGATAAAACTTTTAGGGTTGTTGTTTTTGGTTTGCTTTTGAAAACAACCAATGAACTTGATCCTGAATCTCTTTCATCTTATACAACTATGATTTGTTGAGACAAAGTCATTTTTGTACCAACAAACGGGGTCCTAACACAATTGAAGAAGTGGGTAAGAGTATCTATATTGAATATTGGAGGATTTTCATTCATTGTAGCCATTTTGCTGCATTTCATTGCTTTAAAAATAGATTTGACTGATATGAAACATGAATAAAATGAAACTAATTGTGGTTGTGCAATGTAGCAGTCTTTCTAGATTTCAACACTTTAAAAATATATTTGTTGTGTTAGAAACATAGACATTTTGATTCTAGAATTGGTGCATTTTTGTCTAACATAGCCAACTTGCCAAATTTCAACACTTAATAAGCATATTTGTTGGATAGGAAATATAAATAATATGATTCTCCTATTGGTAGATGTTATCTAAAATAACAGTTTTGCTAAATTTCAGTACTTTACAAGTATGTTTTTCAAATAAAAAATGAAAACATGATGCTACTATAGGTGAATGTCCAACTTAACAGTTTTGTTATTTTCAAACATTTAAAACATGAGATAATATAATTCTAATTGTAGTAGATATTAGTCCAACATAGTGGTTTTGCTACATCATTTCAAACCAAATACATTCCACCACATCCACATCCAGTCAAAGTAATTGTAGTCTCCTTTGTTAATAGTTTTGTCATGGTTGAGCCTAGCAGCAGGAAAATCTTGCACAAAATATTATGCATTTGTTTGAAGCATTTACCAAAAAATGTACACAAAAAACTTATTTTCAGATCAAAATAGGTCTTATATGACATACTTACATGCTCAGAAATATTTGGGACAATTTTAAACTTGTTATCAATGTTACATTCAAATTTTTGATAGTTTTTGGATCTCTTGAAGCATTAACATCATTGCCCTTCCCATGAAAATGTTTGATAGAGGCTTTTGTTTTGCATAAATTGAAAATGAGGATCAAGTATTTCAGGCAATCCTGCTTCCACACATTTTTGTAAAATCAAATTATAGAGTAATAAGAATTAGTAAGAATTCATATGTGCCTACACAAAAAACAAGTGAGGGTTGATCAATTTTCCTGCTATAGTATTTTGAAAAACGTCTCATGTAGCAATCAATACAAAGTAAATGATTGCAATCAAAATGAAGAAAATAATCACAATCGCAGCAAACTTAGGACATTGACAAGACAAATATGGAGATATATGTGTAAGTGTGTGTAACAAAAGGGCATAACATGCCAGGGTAAGGGTATGTACATATGTCATACAACCATTACCATACCTAAAGTACTGAAAGTACTCAAAGCAAAAATTCAAAAAAGCAATTTAAGTACTTAAAGACTGTATACTTTATCAATAAATTAAGTGTCAAAAGTAATATTAAGATTAAACTTGTATTGAGATAAAAGAATATTCTATGACAGTGTGTTGCTCTAATACTCATTTCAGAACACTCTTATTGGAAGAGGGGAGCACTTATGTAATTAATCATGATAAAAATATGTTAATACTTCAAATCTTCATGGCAACATGGCTTGTACACAAATAATTCATCTGTAAATAATATTACTCTTGGAACTTAACTATGTTCATCATTATCCCAATGATCAATTTTTACTGATTTTTGTTGTTCTGACCTTCTACCCTATCAAAAAAGATAAGTATACCATGGGAAGTGACTAATGGCTTGTTCATATAATTAATACTGATACATGGAGTAGAATGAAGAGTTACCTTAAGAATATGCCTTTATTTAAGAAAAGCAACCATATCACTGTGAAAGATCAATATTGTATGTTCTCCTCATAGATCATTTCATGATGAATTATTTGAACAGTAAATGGATTTATCTTGACCATGAAAACCAATACCATATCAGAATATTGAAAATTCTTTCTTATATCATGGAAATAGGGTTTGAACATGTTGTAACTATATTTGAGAAATACACTTATCTCTGAAAATTCTTATGAAAAAAATCACATTTTGATGATATATAAATTAGTTTTTGCAGCCTTCCACTCTCAAGTCTTGAAATGCAGAAAGGAATCATAATCAGTGATATTCATTATTTATTGTTATTTCTTTTCTCTGAATTCCTATCTCTCACATTGATAACTCATACTTTGGTTATTGTATCATGTAGTATTTACACTGTTTCCCTTTAAAATCTGTGCAATCATCCTCCCTAAGTGAGTTTGGACTTGTATGTATCATCAATATGAACACATGGACTAGTGAAGATATTAAGACTGAACAAGTCTTTTGTCAATCAGACGTTTTGCCATGTCAAACATAATCATGCAGTGGGGGATCTACCAATTCTCATTTCAAAGTGATATCGTTTGAATTGATAGGAACAAAACAATGAATCATGACCATACTCTTGCTTAGGGTAGGAGTCAAGGAACAAGATAGATGAAGATTTGATTTTATCTTCGTTACTTTCTTGCATTTTCATATCTATTCCAGGGTTTCAATAAGCACTAAAAATTTCTAAAGTTTCACATGGGTATTCATAATATTACAAACACAATAGTACAATACTACCTTTATATTAACATAAGTAAAGAAATACTAATTCTTAAATGAGGTAGATTTAACAACATTAACATGAGAAAATTGCTCTACAAATCTAAAAGAAAAATATTATCTTTATGTTAAATGTTTTCTTCACATGGGGGGAGTTTTTTTTGTATTTGCATGATGTTTTGTTAGCTTTTTTGGGCATTCCTGTTGAAATTTTTTCCTTCAGTTCTTGTTTTCATTGACAATACTCTATTTCATATCCCTTCATATCAAAAATTTCTTTATAAAGATATTTCACAATCATTTTTGCTTTAATACTCTTACTTTTACTTGTAAGGGGCTAAAATTCAAATGCTTACTTTTTCTACAAAAATAAATCTTTACATTTGTACAAACCACAATAAGTGACTAGGTCCATTTTTATAGGATAGATTCTTGATTAAATTTATCTTGGCACCAAAATTCTATCTCAATATCAACATTTTATCTGTTTTCCAAAAACAGATAGAATTGTGGTGCATGGATAAGATCATTGTGTGTGGATAAGATTGTGGTGTCTTCCAAAGAATTTGTAATGATTCATATATGGTGCACTGATAGAATTGTGGTGTTTGGATAGAATATTGGTGAACTCCAAGATTCTATCCATGCATCAACATTCTATCCAATCACTATGAATCAATCCTTCTTAGGACTAATAAGTACTTCTCATCTTTGGAAGTATTTTAAATTTCTTTCCTTTGTGGCATCCTTTCTCTTTGAATTTTGATGTATTTTGATCATGACCTTTTGTGTAATTTGTTTCTTCTTGCTCTAAACTCAGTCTGAATCACATATTAAGCTATTCAATTCTGATGCCATTTGAAGTAAGCAGGGATAGTAGTTTTGTCCAGGTCTGCCCTCTTTTAAAGAAATCAAGGAGCAGAAATTTAGTTCAAAAATAGTTTCAAAGTATATTCGAAATAAGTGTGTACAAAAAAAACAATGCCTTCCATGCCTATTCCCTCAACTTTAAATTTAGACTTACTTTATATGCTGCTGGCTTATAGGTTGGAGAGTGGATGTTGTTCATTTTAAAATTTTAGATCATTACATTTTTGTTAGATTATTACCAATAAAAAGCTTGTTTTGATGGTCAACATAGAAATAAAACATAATTTTTAAAAGAGAGGAGAAATCAGCTTTTGCCTTAATTTCTCACTGTCTCTCAATACTTCAATGGGAATGTTGTGTGCTGTGGCATCTACATTCACACATCAATCTTTCCTTTGAATTACTATCTCCCACATTAAAATACTCAAATTTTGATTCATTTTCTCGTATATTGAGCCTATTACCCTCAAATCTCTATAATCCACACTAAATGTGACTGTGGACTGAATAATATATTTACACTGATTAGTGTGAATGATTGCATTAATGTTGAACTAGTATTTAGACAAAATCTTTGATTTCAATATTTCCTTGGACAAACATAATTTTACACAGTGTTCTAACAATTCTTATTTTGACATGAAATAACTCAAATTAGGTGGTCACACTGTAATAAAACGTGATCAGAAGCATCTTGTGTTTATATTCAACTCTGAATCCTTCCTCCAAACTACTATCTATTGCATAACAAAACTCATACTTTGAATATGTATCTTTTTATATTTAATGCCTTCCACAATCATATCTCTGTAATCTACGATCAGAAGTGACTACAAGCATTCATTTATTATCAATATAAATGCATTGATTAGTCTGAGCAATCATATTGAGGTTGAGCCATATATTTAGATTGTCTTCGTCATTTTTATGTGTTCCAGTAAGGCTAATTTCAAAGTGATGTTGATGGAATGATGGGATGATGCAGAACAAATTACAATCACAAATATCAAATATTTATTGATATCGAAATGAAATTGAATTTTTCAATCAAGTTATCAAGAAATCATGTAACAATGACACTCAGAATAAATCATTCAAAGATAAAGATCAAGATAAAGAAAATTTCTAGATTAATTTTTTACATAAAAGAAAAATGTTGTACATCAATATTCTACAGTAATTAGTTCTTCTACCTTCAATTCTTGTCTGCATTGAATTCCTCATCATTTTCTTTCTCATAAGTAATATATTCACATTGTGGGTTGGTATCATCTATTGCTAAAAATACATCAACAGTTTTTGAAATCAAACCATATCATGGAAACATTCTCTCCATTGAGTAATAAAACAACTGCAATAATTAGCTTGATACCATAATGTGATAAAACTTCATCTAATTTCTTAAGAATTCCTTCTATTGACAGACCAACAGGATGTTCCAGAAAATTTCAGAATTCAGGCCATACAGCCCTGTCACATAATTATAGACCTTCCAAGTAACATGGATGAATTCCAAAAAGTTTTAACTAATAAATTTATCGCCATTACACATGGAAAATTCCATTTAACAGTTTTGTGGGGAAATGGATCATCAAAATGATACATTCTGTTGTGCTGGCATCATTATTGACAATATTCACTTACCTTTCTTCTGCATCATGAATTTAGAGGCTACAAGGCATTGATTTTTTTCCTGCTCTTATCAATTATTTCCCTCAACTCATTGTATTCTACTTCTCAGCAGAAGATAAAACCCCCATAGTGTCCATGGAAAAATCATGACAGAATAAAACATATTTGAAGAGTTCATGTCTAATTCCATTAAAATATCTGTGATACTCAAAAACCAAAGTCCTGTATGCTGATCAGGATGTAACAAACTGACATCTTACATCCTGCTGTGTTGTAAGTGAATATCAGGGTATCTTGCCAAATAGGGGCTGTAGCTTTGTCCCAATTATCAAATTGTAAATGCCAGAATATTGTTATTTATCCATGCAGGGGGAATAGATATTTTCCAACAGTTTTATAGTCCAAGAAACATAAATTCTGAGGACAGAACATCATGTGGTTCATATGGGAATAATAAATAATTATTTACACTCCTCCTTGACATGAATATTGTACAAGTAGCTATACACAACTGTTCAAAACAAAAGACAAAATATTGTTTGTTTCCTCAATAAGTTAACATAATTTCTACAAAATGATCAATGAATTTGATTGGCCAACTTCTACAACTGAGGATTGTTATTAAATTAAATGTTCACATGACTGATTCATATCACTTTGAATCATGCACAAAAACTGTAATTCTTGCCTTATGACTAGGACAGGCTAACAAGCTTTGATTACTGGCAATTGCTCCATCAAGGACCATTACAATCATGGTGCCAGCCATATAACAACCTACTAGTCACACCTTAATTCTAATTATCAAAGATGATTGAGCTCTTCAGCAAACAATACAAAGCATTCAAAAATTAGGTGAGAGAGCTGAAGTTGATCTTAGAAAATGCAATTGAGAAATGAGAAAAACAACATTTCTTTTTCAGGGGCAGCATAAAGGAGGTAACAGAAAGGAAATGACAAAATGTGATGACAACAGTAAACAGTAAGAATCATCATATCTAAATGATCTATCAAAAGCTCAAGCTTCCTGAGTTTGAGGAATATATTACAGTGCCAGGGACAGTGTGCCACACTGTTTCAAAAGGGCTAGGATGGCAAAAACTTGTCTCTCAGAACATTATTGGAATAGCACCTAATTGATAGGTTAAAAAAATTTTGCATCAATGGGTCTGTGACACATTTGCAGAGAGAATATTTTTTGATATGTCTTCTTCACTATTGCTCATTACTACTGTTCATGGTCTCAAAAACTTGATTGCTCTTGTTGCATTTCTTTCAAATGATATTACACATCAGATAATGTGGAACATATCAAATTGAATGATTTATTGGTCAAATGCTTGAAGAATGCCCCTGGCTTTCAAGACTACATCATAATTGTAGCCAGCAATAAATCGAAGACTGTTGGAAAATAATGTACCAAAAATAATTCACTTCAATGCTTCTCTCTCTGATAATATTACCATCAGTGATGAAAAAACAATTTGAGAATTATCCTTAGTTGGAAATGTTGTTGACATGTCTTTGACATGTCGTAATGTTGGCCAGATGTCATAAAATTTTGATATCAACATGAATGTCCACAACATGGAGAATTTTTTTTCTGAGTCACGTGTCCGTGGCATGTTGTGGTCACAAATCGTGAGTGAGGGTGGCATGCTGACAAAAAAATATATCTTCGGAGAAAATATTTTTTTACACATGAAAGATATTTTATAAGTAGTACTTAACTGTAAAGTACAAACAGTATGAAAAAATATATATATAACTGTTTTTT
>JALLPE010001949.1:0-10577 GCA_036940025.1 Conticribra weissflogii
ATACAGTTGGAAAAAGTTGATACAAATAGGGAAATTAAGTGTTATGGCAGGTCATATATTTTGGCCAGTAACAGCACTTCTTGATAAGGGCAGAGGCAAATATCCCCCACTTCTTCAGCTCAACAAGGCCTCGTAGGACACAAAATCCACTGTCAAGCACAACAATCTTGCCAGTGCAACAAAGCCTTTTGGTCAAGCAAACAAGGACACCAACAGTGGTCCCCATCTCATCAAACTCAGGATGCATTTCTTGGGGCAGATCTTTTCCTTCAACAATTTTGAGGTCATACAAAATTCCAGAAAATGCATCTGCAATTGTGTGATATTTGTTTCCAAATGGCCATGGCTTCCTGGGGCAAAAGACAAAACCAGTGCATGTATACTTGTTGATCCATGTTGACATGGACTCATCAAGGAAACTTACCCATCCTGGTGTAAAAGCTGCAAACTTGTTATTCTTCCAAGCTGTGATCATGTCATGAACTTGCCAAAATCTGTCAACAAAATTGGGCCTCTGCTTTGTAGTAAACCGCAATGCTTTCAGAATCTGCTCAAATCATCATCCTGCCATGTATCCACTCATTCTGTAAGGTTCACCATCAAATTGATTGATCAGTAGGGATGAGAACCACTCCTTCTGGCTGGGACCAATGATTGCTGCCATCAAAAACCAAATACCAAGAAAGACTAAAAACTCACTGTAAGTTAACACATTGCCTCTATTCTCCATTGCTTCATTCGTTGCTGGTATGATCACATCCTCAACAAATTTCTTAAAAAAGAGCAGTTCAAAAATTTTAAACACTGTCAACTTCTCCTCCCCACTCCCCAACATGAGAAATATTCAATCATGGCTGCACATTATTAACATCATCTTTCTCTCTTTTGCACTTACCACTATGCCCCTGCCCTTGAAACATGGTATCTGTTGGCGCAACTGTGGGAATATACTCCAGAGAGGGAGCATTGTCATCATCAATATTTTCAAGAAGTTCTGATGCCTCTTGCAAGTTGCACTGATCAAAGTTCCCAGCATTGCCACAGTGCACAAACTCAATTAAGGGGGCTCTTCTAATCCTTCTTCATTTGCCCCCTCCACAGCCAATGATTCTCTATCAAACACATTGCCATCATGAGCAGCTTATATCACCTTTAAAAAGCGCTTTGTCATGTAGAGCTCTACACCAAGAAAATCATTGTGTGTAAAAACAATGCACGATTGTTGCTTGCCATGAACACAGAAATCATCCAACCTAAGTGCAACAGCCCCCTCATGTCTTATCCCAGCATTGGCATTAGGGAATTTACTCTGTACATGTGCAGACAGGTGTACATTCTTGGCAAGAACAGAGCCAATGGACCCATTGTCAAGAGGGATTCTACTCTTTTTTGCCATGGATGGAAAACGGGAAAATTTTTTTTCTTGGCAAGATGTTTTTGTGGTGAGAATTTTTGATGTGGTTCTGCTCAAGATCTTACAAATACAACTACACCACCCTCTCCTTTTGAAATTACTCTTTACTATGCAAATGCAATTGCTGGCAATGAAGGAATCAATGCAGAGGAAAATTTGCCTGAATACCTCACCAAATTAGTGTAATTTGACCTAATTAGGTGATGCGAGTCAAAATCTGATATATGGTGTTTATAATCACCACCAAATGTACATCCACGTGGAACATCGTGTGCCAATGGTGCTTATACTCATACAAAAGCTAGTGATTTGTATTATCAACAATATCCAATCATTAGCTGTCACAAAAAAATATAATTTGATAATTTCCAGCTTGATTGAGTAACATCCTAATTTCTTAGAATTTCAGTAAGACTCTTGTTGTTATTACGCATTTTTCATTTTATTTGCTCATAAAATCCAATCATGGTGGATCCTCCTTCTTCTCCATGTGCCCCTCCACATCCTGGAATGGCTGCTCAGGAGTGCCCATCTCCCAAGAAGCCATCATGGAAGAGAGCAAGTTATTTGCTTTTAGAAAAAAGCAATTGTGAGCAAGATGAAAAGGTTGATGGGAGATTGTCAGTATGGCATTCATGCTGGATGTGAAAAGGTTGGAATTTGTCATTCACTGTTTTTTAGATGGCAGAAACCCCTTCCCATTGCATCACAGGTCATCAATAAGAGAAAGAAGAATATTCATCCAGGCAGATCCTGTATCTTGATGGCAAAACAAGATAATATCCTCAAGTTTGTGTCTGAGTTGAGAGATGCTGGCATGCCAGTTAATTCAAAGATGGTTCAACTTGAGGTATTATAACTTAGTTGCAAGTTTTGTGAACAAAAGTAATATTCAAAGCAAGCTATTGTGAGAAGATTCCTGAAAACTCAATCTCTATTGTACTGGGACTAGTGAATCCCAAAAAACTCCCAACAAGTCAAAGGAGCTATCATTTTACTTCATGCTCACAGTTTGTCCCATCATCAATCAGAACAATCATCACCCAAGATACATATACAACTGTGATCAATCTGGTTTTTTTACACTAATCATGAAAAAACTCTTGAAAACCAGGGAGCTAAGACTGTTACAACTTGCGTAAGTAACAGTGATACAAAATGTGCAACTTTGGCCTCCACACTTTGTCAAGATGGGCACAAACTCAAGCTATTGCTGATCTTTGAGGGCAAACCAGGTGGAAGGATTGAGCATGAGTTTTCTAATTTTTGTAACAATTGTTTCTATGGTGTCCAAGAAAAGGCATGAATGGATGAGTACTTGGTTCATTTTTGGCTAAAAAAAATTAGCACCTGATATTGAAAATGTACCTCATGGAATTGTTCCAATTGTCATCCTTGACTTCTACAAAGTACACTTGATGGGATCAGTTATAAAATAGATTGATGAGTTGGGAGCAGAGGTTTTACACATCTCTTGAGGATTCACAAGCTTATGTCTGCTGGTTGGTTTTGGCTTCAACAATCCATTGAAAGTTTGTATTGGTGAATGATAAATAAGATTGGGTGATCTGTGAAGGCCTTGCAAGTGGCAACGCCCCAACCTGTAAGGGCGTTGTGAATTGGACAGTGGATGTGAATAATGCAATCTCCAAATGTTAGTAATGCTTGGAGGTATGAAATTTGAAATTTATTTTAATTTATTTTAATTTATTTTAATTCTCTAAATTTTTGCTTTTTTATTAAGATGAGATCGAGCTTTGGGAAGATTGTAAGCAGGTTTTATTTTGACATTGGTGTCTGAATGCTTTGACATCACTTCAGATGCAAAACACTCCACAACAGCAATATCACACCCTTTGTCATTGTAATGGAGCTGCTTCTTTGTCATGCTAATGCAGTCTTGAGATAGCACTTCCATCACTCTGTAAATGGCACCAGCATATGTGGCTAAGTGCTTCACAAGATGCCTTTATGTGAAGTCAACACAATAATCTCCTTTGACCTCTAGAGCTGTAATTGCCTTCTCCTCATCACCAACAGTCACATACACAAGGGCACGGCAGAGAATAGTACCCTCATTGACTATCACTCCACTTTTTGTGTTTTGAGCAAAAATGGCCACAATTGTTGGCATCAATTCCAACAACTTTGATGTGATGGCAAGCAAATGTGCCTGTGTTGACACTCATGTGCAAAAGAAATAAGGGGTGTGACACATCAATTGAAAGCGCTCATCAAGCAGAGTTGATTGATGATGTAAGGGAGAGCACAGGAGTGGAGATTTCAGAAGAAATGAAGAAATGTAATGTGAAACTAGGGAAAAATCTTTGGCAGTGATTATACTCTGTAGTGCTTGTAAACCATATTATATGGTAGAAACACCCAATAGGCAGCAAAATGAAAAAATAGCAAGGCCAATTATACAGTTGGAAAAAGTTGATACAAATAGGGAAATTAAGTGTTATGGCAGGTCATTATCTGTCCCTAAGAAGTCTACAGCAACACAGTTTAGGGGGCAGGAGAAAAAAGAACACAACTGTCACTTTCATTAGGGAATGCCTAAATTCAACACTTTCAAAACAGTCTTAATACTTGCTCAAGCACAAGAATCAAGAGATGGTGTAATAGAAAATCCAGTATTATTTAAATATAATGAGGCAACTGTTCCTATGTTTTAAGCCAACAATTTTTCAATGCAAATATTTAATTCAATACTCATAGCTTCAATAAAAAATTGTCAGTATGACTATCATGAGGATGAAGGTTTATAACTGTGAAAAACTGTCACCTCCAAACAAAACCTTGATATATGTATCCATTATCAGGTTTTCCTCTCCAAAAAATGTTATGATTTTGCAAATATCTGCATTTTTTTTTACAAAAACCAATTAAAGGCAAAAATTCTGCACAAAACTGCCATCAGTGTCTGTGGTTACTCAAAATCTACTACAACACTCATAATTTGTAGTCATCAATACAGACTGTCAATATTAATGTAATTTTTTTCAGTTTTTCATGATGGTTTAATTTAGTCATAATTAACATTTTTCAATCACAACAGTTTCAATTAATACCAGATAGTCAAAAAAGTAAGAGGAAGATGCAATAAATTGATTCCAAGAATGTTCATTGGATTTCCAATGCTTTTCCTGATATGTGACACAAAAATGAAAAGAATGGGGGATATCTCTATGTTGTAGAGTATTTGATGAAATTCTGTAACATCCCTATCTACTTACCTAAGGAAGGATGGGCTTGTCAGTGGGAACAGTGGTACTGTGAATGGTATGTGTTGGTTGGAAGGAATCAGTACAGCAGTGTGGTGGACACCTTCATGCAAATAAAGAGAGATATGAGAAAAGATAAGAACTCTTCAAAGCAAATTACTGTGGTGAACACCTCTGTTTGCCACCTTCTTAGTACTACCTCTTTGCTACCAGGAACTGCATCAATCATCTTGGGGATATTTTGGGTAGTTAGCTGGACATATTGTGGACAAGGTAGAGACTGTGTATGGGTTGGTTGTGTGAACTGCCTGCATACAGTCTACTTCTCTCTTCTCCATTGCAGGGACTTTGTTCATGTGGTATGTATTGCAAGAAAGCCACAGTCTGTTGACAAGTGTACAATTGATATTGTAAGTACACCTCAAATCAATGATACATACCATGCTTCTGATTAGGTAATAATACCATACTCTTGTGATCTGAAATGCATAATTCCATGTTGTATTGTACCATGCGACATGGTATTATAGGAATAATTAACACCTACTACTTTACTCATACGTTAAAAACTTGTCCACCAGAGGATGTTTTTTTTTGGTCTCTGGAAGAGGAATTTTTCATTATTGAGACACTTTGTTTGTCAGTAAACTATTTTACAAAATTCCAGGAATAACTGAAATTTAACAAATAAACCCATTTATATTACAAATCAACAAAATGCAAGTCCACCCAACAAACAGAAACCATTATTATTATCTAAAACAAATAATTAACTATCACAAAAGATGTACCATATCATCATGTCTTTCACATCATTGCATGAAAAATTGACTCAATGGAAGGGTCAATTCCTCCTCACAGTGGAGATAAACGTATATTGGCTGAAACCAAAGTGGAAAATTTCCCAAAAACCAGACCACTTGATCAGTCTCAACCATTCCAACCAGATTCAGTTTCCATTCCTGAACCACCATTTGCACCACCCTAATATTACACATCAGATTGAAACAACCATGGTTCCAAACAAGACAGAATCAAACATCAAAAGTTCACATTCAACTGAATCTAAAAAGTTGGATCCTAACCAAATTGAACCAAATCTTCCTCCCATGCATGGATACATAAACAATACATCATCTGCATGTAACAAAGCAATTAAATGACAAAATTTACTAAAATGGTTGGACACGTGATCTTTTCTTGTTGAAAGATATGAAGGAATCATTGGATTAAGTCCCAGCACAACCCTCAAAGGAATATCAAAAGAATTTGTGGAATGTGCTCACCATTGTGGACTCTGCCTTGGAATTGTACAGCATTGAACCTGGCATTGAAATGGAATGTTTGCAAACAGATGTGATAAAGTGCAATAAATACATAAAGGTCTTGTAATGCAAGCTAGAAAAATTTTGATGATGTGCATCTGGATTTAACATCAACTTCAAGAGTGAAACAAGTTGTGATGCCAGTACATTCCCCTAGGACCACATCAAAGAAAAGAAATAACCATAACATGACAATGACTTGAAACAGTTCTAAGGTCAAGCAAATGTCATATCCAAATTATGCAGCCAGAGTTACATCTCATTTGACTGTGAAACCCTCAACTTCACCAGATGACCATAGTCCAGTGAAACCTCCTCCAATCAAAGCTCCACATGTTGAAGACTTAGTGCAAGATAGTGAATCCCACAAAAAAGATATTGATTCAAATTGTGAATCAAACACCAACCATTCAAGAGTCTAAGCAACAACTGAAGACTATGTTCCAGATCTGTCATACCCAGATTTTGTGGAAACTGATGGTACATATGATCAGAACATAAAGATCCACATATATCTCATGTCCAGATTTGTGCTGGATTTCACCCAGAAAGTGGTGATATTAAAGAAGGAGACAAGTGTTATCAATTGAGAAATACAATAACACATTTAATTGAGGCAGTCTTGAGAACTTCCATTCCTGGTT
The DNA here is from genome assembly GCA_036940025.1 of Conticribra weissflogii. Classification (NCBI taxonomy): domain Eukaryota; phylum Bacillariophyta; class Thalassiosirophyceae; order Thalassiosirales; family Thalassiosiraceae; genus Conticribra; species Conticribra weissflogii. Next base: position 6,611 of record JALLPE010001949.1, read on the forward strand.
GAAAAATGTCATTCAACAAAGGATGTTTCTAGCAAATTCTAATATGATCCAGTTAGGCAATACAACAGCAGCAAACCCAATAAGTACAGATTCAACTTTTTCATACTTGCCAATGCATCTGTTGGACACAACATTGTCTGTCATATTGAAGTGTATTAGGGCAAAATGAGAATAACATCTCAATTCCACCTTATCTATGGTCATTCCCAACAACAAAAAACCATTAGTTAATGCTGTGGTATCAACCAGACTGCATAAAGATACAAATGGGTACAGAGAACTTTACATGGATAATTATTATTCTCTTCCAGAACTGTTCATGTTATCAAAATTACAGTAGAAGATCCTGGCACAAAACAATTTGTACCAATAGAAGGGGGTGGGATCAATCCTATATGAATCTTCCAAAAGCATCAGAAACAGGTGCCTCAAAAGTCACTACAACAGGGCTAATGGATTATTGTTTGGTCAGTGTAAAGATAACAATATTGACTCTTTACTTTTGACCTTCCTGTTAGTTGATAATTGGGTTGCAAAACATCAATACAGAAAGAACAAGGTAGAATTTGACTGTCCAAAGGCACTTCAGGTGTACAATAAATTCATGGGTTACATAGATCAGGTTGATTTCGACAACAAAATTGGTGGAGAGCTTGAAGCATAGGCAAAAAGGAATAAAAAACAGTATAAGCAAAGTTTCTTTGGTGTACTAGATTTCATGCTTGTTGATAGAAGAGTAATGTGGAACATGTCTGCTGAGCTTGATGGGGTTATAAGAGAAAAGGAAGCAATACAAAGTGGAGAGTATATGTTGCCAAAGAAATTTTGAATTTTGGTTGATCCTGTCATGAAAGAAATTGAATCTGATGATAACTGTATTGTTTTGATGACCATTTCCCAGTATCATTTGATCACACTCAACTGAATCAAAAACAGTGTGTGTTGTATGCATGTTAGAACCAAGCATCCAAAGAAACATAGGTGTGTCTAAAAAGATACATATTCAATGTTGAAAAAGTTTATGGTTCAATACAACAACCCTTGATGTGAGGTTTATGCTCATTTGCAAGTGACAAACAATAAGATTTTTACATATTCCAATTAGTAGAGTTTAATGTTTAGTCATGTTTTGAAATATTGCACTCTCTCCATGCACAAAAACAATTTTTGCTGCAGAAAAAATTGACAAAGATATCACATTGAATGTGGAACAAGATCCAGAAACTGTATCATGATTTGGATAATAGTATTGAATAGAAATAATCCTACTTTTTAATGTAATAGTATGTAGTCACAAGATTTTCACAACAACAATTGAGTTATATCCAACCTGAATTGTTTGTATTCATTTGTTGTGTTGCCTAAATATTATTGCTAATACCATTTCTGACTAGACAGTCATTTGTCCCAATACATTAGACTTGGCATCATTCATTGCACTCTTGATATCAATTGGCACCATCTCAATTTCCAGTGATTAGTTTCATTAAGGAATTAATGGAATCTGTGGTCAAAGTCGTCTTTGTTGATGATCCTATCTTGTCTGAATTTGTGTACATTACATTCTGTTTGTTGTATTGAAGAAGTCTAATTGAGGAAGTCATCTCTATCTCCTGTATCACAGAAGTGTTAGCTGATAATTGTTCACTGCAAATACAGGAGTCCTAAGGGGGGATGTTAGACATCTGGGGAACTTTCCAAGGTAAGGGACTGGTATAATTTGTTTATTGGCCATTTCAGAGAGTTGTTTTGTTGTGATATTTCAAGATTGTGTTCAGATATTTGGTTTATTTTAAATTTATATTGGGTTACCACTTACTATAACATGATTGCATGTATGTACTATTACTGTCAGGTGTGAGTACTACATGTATATAAAACAAAAGTAAATACTCTATCACTTTATCTCCCATACTATGTAAAAACACATCTTGAACATCAAAAATCATGTCTTACCATAATGATCTCACCTACTTTTGATCCAATAACTATTCTTTGGAATCAAGATTCATGGGACAACCTCATTCTTGGTGGAATTGTGTAGGATTCTTGATCATGAAGGTAAACCTGTTACAATTCCTCATGAAACAAAAGAAGGCATTCTGATATAATTAACTTCCATGTTCCTTGTTTGTGCAACAGTCAATTCTTAGAATTTTTGTGTTACTGGTTATCATTCAACAATTCTATGGAAGTGGAACAAATGGATCTAGACAACAATTTACTTCTTATTGTCTGGAAAGAATCCTTGGTTATAAACAAAAAATTAGTACAGACCCAATTTGGGCATCTACTGTCCAGAAAGATGAACATTGCAAACCATCTTGTAAACAATTGGAAAGATTTTTTCACTTGTACTCTTTCATGTATTTGCAACTGTTTGATTTTCAATTAATCTGCACCAATTCACAAACCAAGTAAAAGAGGGAAATTGCATAGCATATTATCTTTTGTGCAATCTTCATGCTCCAGATTGGTACCACCACATGAGTTTTTAAATCATTACAAATTTATCACTTGTATCATTGACAATCAGGAATATCAATTGGAATCACATGTACAGTACAGGAACTTAAAACAATATTCTTGTTTTCATTCCCAAACCACATAGTGGAAGAGTTTATCTTATCAAAAGATATTTTTCACTAAAAACTCTTTAATTGGAATATATTGTGCAATGAAATATAACTATTGATGACAAATTCTCCAACGTGAATTCTGTTTCATGGTATTTGTGCTGCATTTGTTCACTTCATTAGACTCAAGGTCATATGATTAATACAGGAGCTACTGTTCACCACAATCTCAAGCACTCAAAATTGATTGGATGTCTCATCAACATTTTGCCTTACTGTTTCTCTTTTTTCATTTTTGCTTGAAGATTCTCTTTGTACTATATTACCAGGATATTATGAAGATGATGTGACAGACACCAACATTGATTCTTTTGTCATGGGTACTACCTAAACCTGTATTCATTAAGTATTGACAATTGCTGCAAGAGAGACAGACTTTGTAATAATGTCATATTCATCAACAACATTGACAGCTGTAATAATGAAGTACCTCCTCTGGACATCATTTGTAGGGACTTTTCTTATTACAACCAACTTGATTATTTGAATCTCCATCCAAATAGGAAGACTGGAATTTCCTCCAACAAATCACTGTCCTGCCTAGAAAGCTGCATGGCAACCATCATGAACATTGATGATGAAGTGACCAAAAATTGACAGTTACAATGACTCTTGAATTCAATGTAATTAATAACAACTTATTAAATCCTTGATGATAGTATTAACCAATGAGGCTACTTGCTTATAGATAACAAAGTGGTGTGTTTCATATGATACTTCATAATTTACAATCAACCATGACATCAAAGCATAAATTTTGTAATGCTAAACTTTTTAAGATATGTCTTCTGTTGTGGGAGTATTAACCTAGAGACAATTATGTTAATTACATAACAAATATGTGGTGTATGGGTCTACAAGAACTACTTTAACAATTTGGAATGAGAAATATTTTGTTCTCAATTGTTTTTGCTTTTCGGGTATTTCTTTGTTTGTATGAATCCAATGCAGGTGATGGATATTGTCTTACAATACCTCATTGTATCAATGAATGTGTCCATTACATCAAACTATATATAAGACATCTCATGTGTTCCCTTTCTCCAAGTTAGATATTTCCAATGTATGTAGATTGGGGGATTTTGGAATGAATCTGTGGGTGTTCTCTTCTCTAGTGATGGCTTGGATATGGAACACTTTGTCATCTAATAGTTAACATCCTTCAAATTGGTTAAATGCATTCCAATCCATTTCAACAAATCCAATATACCTGCCATTAACATCAGGACTCAGAGAAAAAATTAACTCTCTAAAACAAAGGGGAATTGGAATTCTATTGCCATGTCCAAGCTGTGCTCCATGAACCTTTGTGGTGTACTTCTTGTATGGCT
>JALLPE010001950.1:0-10569 GCA_036940025.1 Conticribra weissflogii
GGAAAACACCCCACTTTTGAGGAAACCGCTTCATTACCACCACCTTGGGACCCACTTCGTTCCCATCTTCGTCCACGTTCCCATCAGAATTTCTCGATCTCGCGATCAACGGCATGATTCCGTAGACCAACACCGCAGAATCAAGCTCTCTCGGTATATTTTCCATACGAGAATTAACAATGACGATAGTCCTAGTCTGCCCATACCGTGCCAAAATTCGCCGAATTGCAATCACATCCACATTGTCATACGGTGATAATATTATGATGGCGTCTTCCGGTTCTGTAGATTGTCCATCTACCACTCGTGCATGTTTGTCAGCAGCAGCAATGACTTGATCGAACATATCTGGTCCCGAAGAAAATTCCTCGTCCGCTACCATACTCCAGAGACGGTGTGAATTGAAATTTATATTCTTTGCCAAGGATGCCATTCCTCCAGCAACATTCATATCAATGGCGGAATCGGTAGAATCATCTCCAATTTCTTCCGATACCGAATCCCAAGACGACATTAATTTTCTACGAAAATCATCAACTTCAGTACCATCAGATGTCCCCATATAACTCTCTTCACTTGCATCAGATAGCCTGCTTTCTCCCTTAGCTTTGATCGACCGAGCAATCTCCGCACGTTCTCTCTCGTTTCGAGCCAACACGAGACTCTTCCGAATCAATTTACGCTGAATCAGTCTTTCCGACAGATAAGAACAAAATTTATAAGCGGCATAGATGTCGTAAAGTTTTGGCCCTTCCGTGATGTCATATGCCGGCAGACGGAGGTCGATCATTAAGACATTGTGTCCCCTCCCCATTGCTAATGCCACCGACTCAGCTACAAAGCAACCATGAACCGGGCGGAAGGCGAGAAATGAGATAAAGGGAAAATACTAGAAACTCCGAGTACATCGAGAAAACGCTCTCAAACACAACCCGATCACAATGACTCATTTTGAAATAAATCATTGGAAGGGAACTTCATTACCTGCTGCTTCAGCTGCTTTCTCCGGGTTACTAGGCACAACACCCATGGAATTTCCATCCCAGGAAGACTCCAATATGGATCTCAACGCGTCCACCCTCGGATCATTGTACGAATCATTGCCTGAAGCTCCACCGACGTCTTCAAAGCCCCAGTCTCCATCGTCATCGTTGTTAAAGCTGCTAGAAAGGTGGAATCCTCGAGATGAAGAGCGGACAATCGGATGAAAATGATTCATAGGACGAAACCCCGTGATAATCCCAGGACCGTGCGATATCGGGACGTAAGCTGAGACCATTATCTGGCTGGTGCACGAAGCCATGATCGAACTCGCGATCAGCATTATTGCTGACGCGTATCGTAATGGTTTGATTGTGGTCGCCATTGTTGTAACAGAGATAGAAAGAAATGACGGCAAAAAAAAAAGATAATTTCGAGGAGAAAGAATGGCACCAAATGATTACTTTTTAAGGGGAGTCCAAAATAGAAGGGTTTGCAATCTAATTGTGCTCATTGGACGTTGTCTTCGCTTGTTGTGAGAACGAGATCTAAAAAGTTTATAGAAGTGGGATAGAAAGATGAAAAGTAAAGGAAACTAGGTAGAAATCTCTTTGAGTGAAACTTGTTGAATCAGTCGATTACTCATATCATTTTACTAGTTACCTTTCCTTCATAATAATTGATGAACCAAAATATCACAAGATAATATGTGCTAAGTATTAATTTTTTTTGCTATTATTTCAAAATATAAATGATAATATGAATAATAATACTGGTATCTACGTACTACGTTCTACGTTCTAAGTTCTACTTTCTTCTACGTTCTACGTTCTACGTTCTACTTTCTACGTACTAAGTATTAACATTGAGATTCCGCCATGTCACCAGGGACACACCAAAACCGCAAAACAGGCCAATGAAAAAAGATAAAATCATTGACGATCTTTCCTAACATTTGCTATTGAACAACTCACAGATCCCAGAAAATAAAATCACTTCATTCACAATGGAAGACCAAATTCACTTCGACCAGGAACAGCAGGAACAAATCGTCGCTGACGGAATCTTCGGGGACGATGACGAAGACGATGAGTTGAATATTCAACAGGAGCAACACCAGCAATATCAAGATGACTTGGATGCCGACGACATCTTGGGATTGGACGGTGGCGAGGGAGGGGAGGACCCGGGTGACAATGAGAGCTCTCTCTTGATGAGATTTTGTCCTCATGATTCGTCTATGTTGTATCCTAAGGTGAGACACATGAATAGGAGCCGATTTCCTTTGTTTGTTGTGAAAAATTGCTGTTGACAAAGTTTGGTAAGTCTCACAATATTGTATTCCTTTGGCAACTCTAAATTGGGAAGGAAAACAGAGCCGAGCGAAAATTGGTGTATGCTTGCCGCCTGTGCCGCTACTACGAATTCGCCACTGGGTACATGATTTTTCAGAACGTGCTCAAGAAAGAGGTGGGGAACGTCCTTCACACCGTCCCCTCGGCGGTGAGTGACGATCCGACGCTTCCTAGGAGTCAGAATGCTCATTGCGCCAAATGCGGACATAATGAGGCGGTATTTTTCCAGAGCGATACCAGTGATGTGAGGAATGATACCTTGGCTTTGATTTTTGTTTGCTGCAACTGCGATTACAAGTGGGTTGCTTAGGTTTCATAATTTTGGGGGAGAGAAAAAGAAAATTGCAACATTTAGACGGAAAGTGAATGATTTTCAATCCGCGTTTGGTTTGGTTTTTAAATGTCCCGGCTGCTATTGAGGAAAATGTTAGTCAGCGTCGCAGATCGCAGAGATTCAATGTCAAGAGTGACGGTGCTGTGTACATAACATAAGAAGAAATGAACAACAGCCGGGGTAATTAGCTTTCGTGAAAAACGTGCATTTCCTAGGGGCGACTGGAACCGGCTTATTTTTGGTTTGAGGCATAAATTGAGGGCATAGATGCGGCAGTTCGTGGTAAGGAAAAATTAGACTACGACTTGATATTTATTGATACCAATCTCCCAAAAGCCGTTGATTCAGCGGTAAACTGAACTGCAATACAGAGATTCGATGAACATCTAGACAGTAGACCAAATACATATTTTATCACATTATTCCAAGTAGTTTCAATATTGAACTATTCAATGAAAAAGTTATCTTCCTCCTTTCCTCCAAATCTTCACTCCCAGCACTAGCATCAAACAAGCAAAGCCACCTCTTAAAACATCTTCCTCCATATGCATTCCGACATCTCTTCCACCAAAAAACGCTCCTATGAAACTCCCAAGCGCTAACATGGGCGCCACTCTCCAAGCGACATTTCCCCGTTTTGCATGAGTGTATGTGCCAACGAGAGCTGGTAAAACCATGGCGCATAAAGAGGTGCCGAGGGCAGAATGCTGCGTCATATCCGTGAAAAGCACAAGTGAGGGTACGACGACAGATCCACCTCCAACACCAAACATCCCTGATAGAAAGCCAGAGAAAACTCCAATCAAAGATGCTGGTAGCAAACGCTCCAATTTGGACAAGTGGCTGTGCTCAGGATGCCTCGCTAACTCATCTCGCAAATGCTTTTGTGATTCGGGATCGGAGAGGTGGGTAACGTCTTCCCATGCGTCTAGATATTTCTTTCCAGGAACGAGAGGAGCCACAAATATCATGAATGCACCGAGAGCACGTTGCAGAGCTTTCTCGGATAGTTGTGTGGACGCGATTGCACCGAGTCGAGCCGTGACCATGGCAGTTGTTGCGATGGCAATGGCTGTGTCTAGCTCAACCAATCCCTTTTTTATTTGTTTGATATTTTCGGCAGAACTTTCGGTATCATCTTCTCCAGTATTCTTGTCCATGCATTTTTCAGATGATTTGTCATCGTCGCTTCTCATCTTAATGCCGTAACCCAAAGCTCCTGCAAGTCCCGTTGTTCCTACAGCAAACAAACTAGTTCCATGAGCTTGATGCTGATGTAATCCCAACCCCCCTCTCAAAGCCACTATCCAAGAGGCAGACTTCGATGTCGATCCAGAGATCGATTGACGAGCAGCCGTCATCAGAGGAATCATTACGAAACCACCGCCCATTCCGGCAAGACTTCCTAATAGACCAGCGAAAGAACCAATGCCAAATGATTTCAATTGGTCGACGAAGAACGAACCAGATTTTTCTTCCGGAGAATGAATATCTGTTTTTGGCAGTCCATTCTTTTTGAATGCATTAGTTTCAAGAGGTTTGGACAACCGAGATCCAACCGAAGATGTTGTGGCGAATTTTTCTCCTCTCTGTCGAAACCAATAACGCTTCCAGGCTAAAGACGTTCCTGATAGCGGCACATAGGACAAGGCCGAGCCGACGACAACTCGATTCTGTTTTTTTGGCAAACGACGTCTAAGGTTTGACACTGAGAATGTACGATGGCTGGCGGCAGGAGACCGAAGAATCACAAAGGACGAACTGAGTGCCGTATAATTCACGGTGATTCGCTGAGGCAGGAGTGCAGTTGCCATGGTCCACATCTGCTGTCCACATTCAATGTTCGTAGTTAGAGGTCGTAGTAGTATGGTAGTAGGTCTAGGCAAAAATACTGTTTTCAAAGGAAGTAGATGGATGGTGGAAAAAGTGGACGACAAAATAATTATCACATGACTTCTCGTTCTACTGTTGACGTAGTATTGACGTCATTGTTCCCATCTTTCCATCTGTCGACCATCCGTCTATCTTTTTTCCTTTCAAAACCGAGCAGAATTGGATTGTAAGGTACTAAGGTTACAACGTACGATACCGTATATAATATCGTAATCGTGTATCGTAATATCCCAACTGACATCATCATAGAGAATGATAATATGATGAACGGATGTGACAGATGATAAAAATAATAATTATGAGTGACGGCAACAAAAGTAGTAATGGCATCAACGGCCAACAGACGACCCGCGTCCGAACCTCCATCGACGCCAACTCTCTTTCGTCATGGATGGCTCTCCAATCTGCATTGGTTGAACTCTTTTGCGGCGGCGTCTGCAGGGCGCCGGAAAGGTTCGACGGCAAATGGCTCGAAAGCCGCCTCGAAATTCATCAATTTGGGTTTGGTCAATCGAACCCAACATACTTACTGTCCATCCACGGCGTTCCATCGAAAACGATTACGGAGGGTGATACGAATAAGGATCACGTCGTAAAACTCGTTCTCCGGCGGAAACCCGACCAGATTGCCCATCCATCGTCGCATGCACTACATCGAGAATATCGCGTCTTGGAGAGTTTGATGAAATACAATCAGCAGTTGCAAAATGAACAAGGTGTTCTTCACAGCAGTAAAATGGAAAAGGCTGTGCCGATTCCCACTCCTTACGCGTATTGCAAGGATACGTCCGTGATCGGGGCCGAGTTTTATATTATGGAGTTTGTCGAGGGTCGGATATTTGTAGATCCGCGGATGACGTCCTTGGGAGATCCGCAGGAGCGCATGGAAGCCTTTAAGGATGCAATCCGAGTGCTGGTGAATATTCATAATGTCCCTTGGTGGAATGTGGGGCTTGAGAATTACGGTGGGAGAGGCGGAACCGGGCGTAACGAAAACAATGTCCCTCCCTCTAGTCATTCTCCTACTTATGTTCAGAGGCAATTACAGCGATTACTGCAGGTTAAATCCAAGCAGTCAGAGCTCATGAGAACATCCAATTCCAAAATAATTGACAAAGAGAAAAGGTTTGAAGACATGCAACGCATTGAAAAGTCACTTGATGAAATCGCAAAAATTTTATCAGAACACGCCACACAATGTCCAAATCCGTTCGGTTTGCTCCACGGGGACTACAAAATCGACAATCTAATATTTCATCCAACAAAGCCCAAGGTTATTGCCGTTTTAGATTGGGAGTTATCCACCATGGGTGATGGATTCTGCGATGTTGCAAATTTATGTATGATGTATTTCATGCCCGACATTGAAAAGGGATGGGGAGTTGCTGGGCTGGGAGGTGCGATACTTTCATTCATGAATTTTATACTTTACTTGTTGAATCGAAACGCGATCTAACATCATTAGTTTTTCATCGGAATAAAAGATATAAGCGTCGACGGAACTGGGATTCCGTCTCGATTGGATGTTCTTTCCACCTATTGCGATTTTGACCAATGCCATTTCAAAACACTGGGGAGTAATCATGAGCAACTATTCGCAAAGCAACCATCCGATCTCACTGTTACAAAGGCATGGTCTGGATTCTACCTGTCTTTCCTCTTTTTTAAGAATTGTGTCATTGTTCATGGAGTGGCTCAAAGAGCGTCACTGGGCGTGGCTAGCAGTTCTAAGGCTGATCGAGTTGCAAGTTTATTGCCTGAAATGGTGAGATTAACGTGGAAAATTCTGGACGATTTTCCTCCGCCGTCAACATGTAACGACGGAGAAAATTACGTAGGGGGGGTTCCGATTTGCAAGTTATGATGATGTTCGGTCGTTTAAAGTTACTCTTCAGGTGCTCGAGTGCGAAGTAGTTCTTAATAAGTTTTTTCATCGACGATTTTGTATTGCTTGTCATCGTCATTCTTTTATGCGACATATCTAAATAAAGTGCTACTGTCTCGTCATAGAACGATCACTTGTCTAAGGTCGTATGGTGAAGCCGAAATGCGGCGACTGTAACTCACAAGAATACTTGAAAAGGGATGCGTGCTCTTTCTCTTGTTTTCGAGAGTGCATGGGGTTGCGAAAAATATTATCGAAGGAATCAATTACAACTTCATAGGCACCAGCGAAACAACAGTAGTAGAGTATGGTTTTAATTTTTTATGAAGAAAGAACCATAAATGCTTGGTTTGACCTACTGAAATCTTTTTCAGATCAGAGATGATATTTAAGGGCTAAAATGTAATGTTGACAAACATGAGTGTTGCAGATGGATTCAATAACCAATTAAGCGAATTCATTGTACCAATTTTGACTTCTAAAATCCTCGGTACTGAACTCCTATTGCATGCCGCATTTTGACATCCCCAGCACAGTGTTTTGGAATGAGCATCTTGATAGACGTGCATATTGTGCAGGCCGCCACGATGCGCGACATTTGTATTCATTCAGTCTCGCTTATAATTATCTTATAGTGCTCTGTTCATGTTGTGGTATATGAAGTATCATTGTGTCTTCCAAGTGGATAAATTTTCATGATATAGACAATAGATGGTAGGTTTTGATGAATTTGAGATAGATATTCATGCTGGCGTTATGATCTGTGATATCTATTGTGGTTTCAACGGTGTCCAGCGGGTGTTTTGTTTCTTTTCGTGATGATGGCATTCCACCAAAAACGAAGCCCTGGATTTTCGTTAATAGATAGTGATAATCTTGATCCATCAATTTTACAGAACTTGATATCTTGGTTCTCTTCTGATTCTTTCTTATGATGCTATGGCCACTGAATCACAGCCAACTGCTGCGAGATAAAATCTTAATTATTCCATGTTCACATTGGTAATAGCCTAGGTACTCATCCGTCAAAGGTTATTAGAACAAACAAAAAATAGTTTCTTTCTTCCAAAATACCGCCCCCCTTGCTTCGTGAATATGTCACACCAATCCTGCAGATAAATAATGCCTGTAAGAACAGGTAAACCAAATATTGTGGTCGGGATTTCAAGTAACCGTGACTGCGGCCTGTTCAAACTCGTTATTCTAAAGTCTCTAATCCAATCCCGTTTTTCTTGTTATAGAATGTATGCTCCAAAGGCAACAATCACGTAGTTATGATTATTTCGGGTGTTCTGTGTTGCATTAGGATCAGCTCGAAACACAACTTTGCTACTAATAGTACGGATTCAATTATCGGAATTCATTTTTGATCGCGTACCTCTCTTTCGCCTATACCGATTAATCGAAAGAACCTAAACATGCAACGTGAGTACCTTTATCACATTCCGATAATGATGAACTCGCTACACAACCCATACCCGACGATGACTCTATCCGGGCTTCATTAATTTGAGGCGTTGCTTCTTGTTCAGCCGACACAGAACCTCGAATGTTTCCAGAAGAAGTAATTTTGAATTTGTGCACCAAATAACCCAACATCTCCTCTGCGGTGGGAACTTTTTCGTCATTCGAATGTGTCCCACACAAACGATGCATTTGCGACGAGTAAATCGACAATAATTCCCCAATACCGAATGTTAGATTCTCGAAATCCAACTTGTTCTTCCCATGCAAGTTTCTGTATAAATGCAACGACTTGAGTAATAACGAATCTAAACTGTTCGTATTCAATAAAGTGTTAGCCATACCCTCGCTGGAAATGAATGAGCAAAATTCACTCTCCAACTCATCAAGTTTTGGATCGTGAACAATTGGAATTGCAGTTTTCTTGTATTCAAGTGTCGATGATATGGACTCATCTTCATTAGTGAAGCAGGCGATAGAGCGAATCCATTTTTCCAATGCTGATTTATTGAACACGACCCCAGAATGTTTCTGAGGATAAAAAAAAGTGTGCTCATCTTTTGTATTTTTGCTTCCGTCGCTTACGGCATAGGAAGTCGACGAAACGAAGGGCGAATATACAGAAGATTCTTTGTCCATGCATCCCCCCAGGAATTCCGTATTGTAAAATGTCGTGTCGAATGCAACAACTAGATACTCAGGCAACACCTTAGAAGCGAATATTTTCCAATGAAGCATTTCTGATTCAAAGCTACCATGTTCGTCTTTCATTTTAGTGGCATGCACGAGTTTGTGATAGCGGCGGGACGATGCCCCCATAGCAAACCCGATTCTTCGCTGCATGCAATAGGCTTCTTCATCATTCAGAGGTTCGACGTCATCAGGTGCTACAGCGATATCATAAGATTTTGCAACAGAATCAGGTTCAACATTGTCATCTGCTTGATTCGGTTCAGTGCCTACGTTTTCTGCATTTTTCTCCGCTTCAGCTTTTTCTTTGTTTCCCTGTTCAACCGCAGCATGATCTCTTTGTGTAACTGTGTCTGATTCGCCTTGGATATCATTTTCTCCCACGTCCTTTGCTCGCAAAGATTCCACCTCTTGGTGATGAGTTTCTTCTGAGAATGTTTCGGACTTCAGCGCTTCCGTAGGTTTGCCAGCCTCAGCGGTTTGATCGTCCTGATCTTTAGACAGCGCCTTGTCCTCTGTGTAAAATTCTGAAGATTCATTATGCATTTGATTTGTTTCATCTGAGCCTAAGTCGCTAGCAGCGATTGTTACATTCTCCGTTTGCAATTCATTTCCAAGTTCTACATGTTCGAGAAATCGATGGCGATGTCTATCCCGGTCACTACTTTCAGATCCCGAAGAATTAATCTTAGAAGCAACACAAGTCACGTATAAATTTGAGCAGCTTCCGCCCCCGTCGTTCCCGTTGTTTAGCCCAGAGAAGTAAGAAGTGTCCATGTTCACCTCGGTAGCTAGCAACACATGTCGTACAAAATGCTCGTCTGATGCCCAGGATTCCCTTTGTCTCCTTTGTTGTTTCATTCTGCTCACTGTACTAATTGTTATCACATCGACGACAGGACGATTCGCGTCGCGAGCGTCTGCGTTACTCCCAGTGACACCATTGGGATCACTATAAAATCCATCATGATGACTTGCCGTGTCAACGTAGTCCCCAAACTTCACCTCATCCTCCGTTGGATTATACAAAGGAAGTTTGCCAATTGCTTTATTTCTCAGAAAGTTAGGCGATCTATCGGCTTTTTGAGTGGTACCATCCAAAGACTTGGAGTAATTGAGATCTTTCTCGTTTGCTGCCTCGGATAGAAAGGAAAATATGAGCAACGGCAGGGTGATGATTAGTAACAGTACGACAGATATGCGAGCGTAGTAATTAGGAGGACGCGATGTCTTCGAGGGGGTGGATGAAATTTGAAGAGCAGTCATGGTTGGAACCCTGGTCGAAGGGAAATGGTCTTATGGTCGTAATGAGAATGGTGGGCCAGCCCCGAGAGTTGGAGATGGAGGGCATAGGAACCAAGAAAATATTGTGATTTTTAAATTTTATCCTGTCGTTTTGAGGTGGGCATAATGGGAGAGTCATTCACGAAAGGTAATGATTCCATATCTTTAATTTTTATATATATTTTTACTTACTAAATTTTTACATCCTCTAATTGCCGAAGTGTTTTTAGCCAATATGCTTTGGGCCTCATAATATTATGTTGATAAAAATATTATTAGATATGATACATTAAAAATGACCCCCTCCACTTTGCATGTGTCCCGATTTATGTGCCGATAAAAAATTAAAAAAGTACCATGCGTACACCCGTAGTATTTTGTTGTTTTGCATCAGCGTCGTAGGTACATGGTGATGATTTTTTATCGTGCCATAATGCGATGATTTTGTGATAAAAGGTATGGTAAAAAAAAGAAAATGTAATATGTAATACCCATCCTACTCTACCTAGTATGGTCCAACAGTTCGCCTACGGGGAAGCTTGCGCTGGACGCAACTGCACGATCACGATAAAATATATGCAACGACTCGACTAGACGGTTTACACAACGCACCGTCTCGACCGCGCCGAATGGGTGGTTCCCAAAAGTCCTAAATCCTAAAGCCTAAAGCCTAAACGACGTCA
>JALLPE010001951.1:0-10566 GCA_036940025.1 Conticribra weissflogii
CTCGAGAGGTCTGTCTGGAATTTTTTCTCGAATTGATAATTTTAAGAGTCTCGAACAAATCTCGGAGAAGTGGGGGATTCGAGACTTGTTCGAGTCACATATATTTGCGGTGTACATGTTTTTACGATCAATGAAGTTCTGGCAATAACATTTACTGGACTTATCTCAAGAGATAGAGTAATTTTATGTGATTTACCCAGTTTTGAGTAATGATATTTTACAATCATAAATAGTTGAGTTCACAGAACTACTCAATGCATTGAGGCAAGACTGCAATGATTAAAGAAGAATAGTTGTATGTGTTGTTCTGCCACTAAAAACAGAAAAACAATAGGCATTGGAATCTATGCAAGTAATGACTGGGAATATCATCCACTGAGTTGTGATAAGTGATGAGTGAATCACTGCAAACACAATAATCAACTTACTACCCTGATGTGAATTGATGTGGGAATAAATAGGTACAGTTTCATTGTCTTGCATGGTAAAACTGTTTTTTGGTTAAAGGATGTACATGCGTTTGGGCCAGATACACTAGCAATGGTTGACAACACCAAGGAAGCCACACATTTGTGTTAATTTTTGGGTATTACATCTTTGAAATGGAATCAAGTTTCTGCGTCAGGCATGAGACCAACTGAGGTTAGTCAATGTTCAAGCCAATCAGAATAATCCATTTTAATTTGCATTTGAGCATGTTGACAGTGAAACTATTGGCCTCAAGATTATGGATGATTTTGTCATATGAAGGAGATGGTGTTTTCTAATGGGCAAGAGTTTACCATTGTTGTATAATTAGACACCAATTTCTTAAATATTCCAAAACTATCTTCCATGACTTTGTGAGTAAAGTAAAAAAAACATATATAAACCATTAGCAACTAATTGTATGCATTCATTCCAAAATGTGTGACAATAAAGTAAAAATTTGACTTTCCTCATTGGATTCAAAGGTATTGTAGTGTAGATTTATCTGATGTTGTGAAGAATTTGTATTGTATCACTTGTTCAAGAATATCAGTGATAATTGGGAATTGATACATTTTAGAAATAATAACTTTGTTTGGTAAATGGATGTTGGTGATGAAACAAGTGCAACCATCCTTTTTGGGAATGATATTATTGCAATGAGCAATTTTATGGCAGTTTCATGCACTACAAGTGGGCTGCCCAGTTTTTTTACCATCAAGGCTCTCGTTTGCCAATTGTGTAAATGTCTACATCTTTTGTTTATGAAGGGTGTTATTGATGCAGCAAAGACACACTATTGAGTTAGCTGAAACAAAATTAGTCATTGTTTTGCAGCTCCTCAATGATGTTGACAGCCTAAAGTAGATCTATTTCCTTAGTGCAGCATGATACAAAACGGTGGAGCACAAGAACAAGGGGGGGTTTCAGCATATCTCAAGTGATCATACTGTTGAAATTTCTAATTCTTGAGGCTATAATAATTGTGAGTATCAAAGGAATTATTTTTCAGTAGGGTTCTACCAACATAGAATTTGTCACTGTAATCATGAAGTAATTGGGTAACACTGCTGGTTGATTAACCTTAGCTGAGGGCAGGTTTTGGTGGGTGTAGACCTTTGGTCTGTGTTTGGAGATGGGAAAAATCTTAGAATGATAGGCAGAGAAAATGTTGGTCCTACAGTTGTTGCAAGAGCATGAGCAAGGACTACAATTACAATTGTGGTAGCAGCTGTGGCTGTGAGAGTGATGTTAATAACAGCTATGTGAGCAGGAGCAAGTGTCATCAATATGTAAGACTGCTTGATTTGCAGATCATACAATGACTCATCACAGTTACAACTGTATTGTCCATGGAATGACATTTTGGGATGTGACTCCCTTTGTGCAAGGTGTCAGAAATCTGCAATGGCTGGATTGTGATATTCAAGTGTGTCTTATTCTTAAAGTTTATGTTGCTTGCAGAAACCAAAGCCATTACATACCATCACAGTAGAGACAGTATTGGATGTGGCAGTATTGTGCATGCTTGAAGGGTAATGATCATCATGGGGAGCAGAGCTAGAAGGATGGCCAGAGGCATAATCTTTTTTGTACCAGTAGCTTGATTTGTGTGGTTGTGATGATGGTAGTTTTGGATACTGGAGCCTTTGGAAACATGGGGAGCATTGTTGTTGTATTGATGACCCTAGCGAAATAATCTTTGAGGAAATCGACTTTTTTGTCCTTGAAGTGCATGTTGGCATTGCTGGTATACTTATCAATAAGCACTTAAGGGATCAAATTACCAGAAAAAACCTTATCTTCATGTCCTGAAGGGCGTGTTCCCAGATATGGTCAAAAACTTTGCTAGCAATGTTGAAGTGGACAAGAAACTCCAATAGTGATGTAGTTGCTAGTTTTTTGGATATTTTGTGCATGTGAAAGAGGATGATGTTATCTACTTAGCGTGTTGCAAAGTTCTAAATGTACCACCCTCATTTATGAAGTCATTAGTTTCATGAGTTACAACATCCAAATAGGTAACAAGTGAATCCACTACCATAACATAGATGTGGTTGATGGTAAAATTATGGGGAAATGTAAAAGAAACAAAGACACAATTGACAATTTGGTCAAAACAATAGGCACAATCAAAATCACATAATAACTAGTGGTATACCCATTGTGTGTAACTATATTTTAAAATGATGAGAAGTTTGGTACAGAACTAGACAATTTGTTTTGTTAACACAAAGTCAAAAGACGGCAAGGTAAAGATAAGGTTAGAGGCATGCGTCTCACAATTGACCCTCATATCACCAAACCTGAAAAAGGTGGGAGGAACAGGAACCCACAAAAGAGGATTCCTGGGAATCCACAAGAGGAACACCTTGGGATTGCACTTAACATATATCTATTATTTTCTAGACAATATGGTTGTAATTAATTTCATGTGAATGACGAATGACCAGATCATTCCAGGATCTATTAATATTCATTTTCTTGTAAACATGTTCATAAAAGACCTCAATAGTAAGCAACAGATACTTAAAGGGATCTAATTGTTTGTCTAGTTTTTACACAGTGTGATATATCTCCTGAACCTTTATCTGGTTTTGATACACCCTTTATTAAAGCAGAATAATGTTCATTGTCCTTCATCCAACATTATTCTTAGGTATTCTGTTGACTAAGGACTGTGGATTCTTAGAAACTCAAAAATCTGCAACATATTTGTCAATGTGTTTTGCTCTGAACTGGAAAAAATATACAGCAGGAATGTCTAACAGCTCTACTAATTCTACACACTTTTATTGATATTAATCAGGCCTGATACATATTGTAAATCCATCCAATTCTAAATAAATTGATTTAATACAAAAATTATTTTCAGACAATTAAATGTCCCCTTTTTGTTGAATCTTTTGAGCACTTAGCAAGAATATTGTTGTTCAAAAATTATTCCCCTTGTGTAAGTTTTGGAGCTTGTAAACTAGTAATATTTCCCACATACATTCTTCTTAGCATAAAGAAATGTATCTACAACTATGATTGGACCTGATTTTTTTATTTTCCTCTTGAGAACACCTGCTGATTATGATATTTGCTTGTGCCATAAATGACCATTAGTCATCTTGTCAAAAGACCGTTGGATTTTTTTATTGCACTAAAACACTGTTGATATATTTTGTGAATAGTTTGAAGCTTATACCACGAAGTTGTTTTCCACTTTCAGCACTTATTCCTGCAGCATCTTCCTTGTACAGCTCATTCCAATCAGAAATGTCATCTCTGATAGTATATAGTTTTGTAACTTTTTGTCATTAGATTAAAAATATGCATGGATATGTTGTATACATTAGGACACATTGTGATAGGTGTTTGCAATGTATCCAACTCTAAGATGGTCGATAGTCAATAGAAATCAGGAGTACATAAAACTAGCATTAGAGCTTTACTGTCAAGACAAGTGCAAATTCTCTATACGATCTATAAATCAAGTCTACCATCATCTTTCCTATGGATAACAAATATGTTGCACAATGAGATAAACTTCCACAATATATTTGATTTCACTGTATCTACTCAAAAGATTATCATTCCAGGAGTTTATTAATTTATTTGAAATGATTTCTTTCTGTATTACATTATCCTCAAGCATATAAACATATTTTTCACTCTATTAAACACTTAAATGTAGTCTTTTACAATCTACCGGAGATTAATAATTTCAGTCTTCTTCTTCGAATTTTTCCAGTACATTTTACAACACATGGCATCCTGCATCCTGATAAAGTATATTTGCATTGAATCATTGATCAATTCATAATTCTTCTAGTTTCTTACATAACCCTGTCCACCACTCCACACAACAAAATCAGTTGAGTCAACCTTAATTGGAACCTTTAAAAAGTTGTGTCAATTTGTGAGTTTCGAATTCACATAATAGAGATTATGGAGAAGATTTCATGATCCTAATATACATAAAATTTGTAGAATTTGTCATTGATATTTCATTGCTTACTGATTTCAATATTTAAAATACAAATTATTTACATTTGATCTTTGGTGTGTATAATTAGTAATTAGTGTAACATGTGTATTTAAAAAATCAAGAATCCAAACTTCTTCTTAGAAAAAGCTTCCTTCCATTGAATCACCACAACAATTCACATGAATAGTTCCCAGTCTTTCAAAAACTCTCAAGCATTGAAATTTTTGAAATTTAATCATCTGTATATATTGATAGATGATGGAGGTTGTGATGGTCTATGTTCTGGATTGCCCCCTATGCTTCCCAATGTTAGATACAATCCTATTCAAACAAAGTCAAACATTTAAGAGTATTGGGATATCCTAAGCTGATTCAATACCAAGCCCAAAGCCAGCACAGGTAGAAAGGTCTCAACAAATGGAGAGGGTTTGTACTTTGATCATACCAAGACATAATGTACAAATCGGATGTGGACACAGAATAAGCCTTCAAGAATATAATTGACTGTGTCTGATGCAACCACTTTCCACTTCCACTACAATAATCCCATTTATCCCCTTGAGAAGATAAGATACACTTGATTACACACTAATTGGGATCTATAATGCAACTCCAAGAGTATGTCAAGCATATGGTAATAGAAATAGTCAATTAATCATGATCATGCTCATTTTTCTTTCAGACAGTTTTGTACCAGTGTAAATATTTAGAAAAGTTGCTTGAATGCTTTTTTGTAGCAAATTTGAGTTTATCCAAAAACTGATACAAAAACAGAGCAAGGATTTCCTTGCTTGACTTACACTTTTTGTTTCAACATTTCATAGGCAAATAAATTTTAAATGCTTGATTTGACTTGATTTTTTAAATTTCTGCTCCATGTACTAAAGCCTTCAATGAAAAAACAAAACATAAAAATCAAGTATGATCAGGATTTTAATTGACATTCCCAAATAATAATATTACCCATATGAAGGAATTAGAGGGAGTCCCAAATCATATCATTTTCAAGAGACCTTAAAACATATGGCAATTCAATATCAAATTTTGATTTTCCTAGGACAAACAAGAATGAGTACTGAAATGTTTGTTTGTGTCGTCTCAAATTCCCTCAATTATCAAGTGCAAAGAACTGAACATAGTATTCTACGTTTCAAGCCTATAGTTCATGTTTAACCTTACCCCCCTCAAGCAAGGTTAAAAGGTTCACACTAAAATCGCCACGTGAAAGCAGTACATCTCAGTTCAGTTGTTCATTTAATTCCTACTGCTTCAAAGAATTTGAATAAGGAAAATGAGATTTTCAACAATCTCTTTCTTCATGTTGTAAATTTGAACAGTGGATTTTGAGGTCAAACGACATTGCAGTTGACATTGACTACTCCTGGAGATTACGAATCAATGTCAATGTGGCAACATTAAAAGAGGATTTGTGTACATCACACAAGAATGAATAGTTTTGTGGCATGAATATAAGAATACACAAAAAGAGGGGAATAATCCTAAAATTTTGATTTTATCATCAAGGATTATTATTGAACAACATGAAAAAGGCATTCAATTTCGCAGCAATGCTGTGTTGCACTAATCGGTCCATAACGTAATGGTATCATCTGTTCTTGTTATGTATTAGTCTGAATATTGATGGACTACAATATATACTCGTTTCAGCAACAGGTCAATGTTTCCTCTACTCGTTCATACTCCATCATTGACGCTCCAAAGGTAAATACTGTACTCATGTCGTTCGTTACCTTAATATTTTTTACAGTGCAAAGCAGAGCCAGACCACACAAATTTCAATATGTGTACATGAAGAATATAGTACCGGGTCCGTTCGAGATAGGGGAGTAGGAGTCTAACAAGTAATCATGAAATCTCATCCCCTAATGTTCGTGAAAGTCTCACCAAGCCAGGTTCGCAATAACAAACCATGACACCCAAAGGATACAACCTCAAACCTACAAATCCAATGAACCATCCTCATCATCGTCCATGCTTCAAAGGATCTTTAAACCGGTAATCAATCTGACTGTAATCAATGCCCATTCCATCCGGACGCAGAAACGGCATGAATTTCTTGTGCATTTGTCCAGTTTCAACAAATTGGCAAAGGTGATGCTCCGTCTTTTTGTTCACCACGTCGATTCCGAATGTTTCGTAAAAGAGTTCCGGTGTCCGTACTCCTCCCAGTCCGTATTTTTCCTCCTTCGGTTGTTGTTTTATGGCATAGTTAATTGTTGGTTTCAATGTGTTGTTTTGGTTGTTAAGTTTCGTTTGAATTGATGGATTTCATGTATACAAGGTTAGTTTGGGCAAGTAGAAGTTATTGAAACTGAGTTCTGCAAAAAAACAGTACGGACCTCGACGTGGTCCCACATTTCTCCGTCGATTTCCGGGTTCATGTGAACGATTCCAAGCAGTCGATACATTGCCTTCACTCCCGATCTATTGATATGACAGTAACCCAGCAATTTCCATATTATGCAGCATGTTAGGTGATGATTGAGATGGGGAATATTGCATTTCATTTGAATGAATGTAAACATTGCAATGCAAACAATCAGATATTGACTCACCCGGCATATTGATTGGAATTTTCCCAGAAATGTTTGACCCGATTCCTCTTCTGGGCATTGGCTCCATTAGCATAGTGATGAAAACACACTGATCTTTCCGGTGCGTAGAAATCGTATCCTGAAAACAAATGTCATCGACCAAAAGGCAACGTAACAAAAAATGATTTCGTGTTGGAAATTGTGGACGAAAGGATGGAAGTACATGATTATGAAATGTTGCGATGACAACACCAGCTAGGATCTTACCGATGGTGAATCCTCGAATGCCAATGGACATTTCCTCTCCTTGGAAAATCATCTGAAAAAAAGAGTAATCCGCACAAAATTGGAAATTAGTGTTGTGTATCTATCAAAGTTGTGTCCACATCGAAACATCCTATCTCAGCACCATTCTTCCATCCAATGCAACCAACCAACAAACCGATCCAATCCGATACCAATTCCAAGCCCAAGTCCAAATCCAGCTCCAAGTCTAAATTTCTCACCGGCTGATAAAAATCATAAGGAACATTGACCACGAAATGCCCCCTCGAAAACGAATACCCCGCCGCCCAATACGGCTGCAACTGCGGCATCCCCCTCACCGTCGGCACCGCCTCCGGCTGACTCCCGTGCCTCAAATACTTATTCCCCTGACCGTCCTCGTAATCCGTATTACACATGATCGGCCTCGTATCCCTCAAACTCCTCCCCGTGTTCGGGTCGATCGACCCCTCGATGTCGGTGAGATACGTCGACAAGACGGCCATTTCGTCCCCGGTCGCTTCCTGCTGCGACACGATGTCCTCGTCCCAATCCCTCGTGAACGTGACGTGCGCGTCGGACTGCATGTAGTAATACTCGCCGCGGTACATCCGATGACCCAAATGCCTCGCGAAGACCGGCCCGATGGCCAGAGGGGCGTCGACCTGAAAGACGTCCACCCGGTCCTTCCACCGACAGAGCATTTGGTCCGGGTCGGTGGCGCACGGGACGTAGGGGGCGTCGCATGGCCCGTCTTCCCCTTCGACGATCTGGTCCACCACTCCCACTCGGACGCGCTGGGGGTGCTTCGCCCGGGAGAAGATGGAGGTGACGGTGTCGCGGCACTGGTAGTCGCGATAGGAGGCGATGGCGACGTAGATGGTCCGTTCGGAGGGGGGGCAGGCGTCGCCGCGGGAGCGGGAGCCGGTGAGGGGGTCGGGTTGGTTGCAGGAGCCGATTCGCATGGCGAGGTCGCGGGACATGAGTTTGTTTTGGTGGACGGAGACGGGGTCGTCGATCCAGAAGCGGGGGACGGACATGATGACGTCGGAGTGGTGTTTGGCCTTGTGGCCGGGGTGGATGACGTCTTCGAAGTTGCCGTCTTCGTCGCGGATGGAGATGGGCCACTGGGCTTCAGGGATGGGGCTTTTGGGCATTTTTCGTTTGTTGTTGCTGTTGTTGTTCGTATTGTCGCTTCCTCCCGCTTCGTCGTCGTCATCGTCCAGATCTTCCACGCTATCCATCCCGATGTTATTGACTTTTCCCTCCCCGTCGACGTATTGCACGTCCGACAATCCCGTTTTGCTCAAATTGATGTTCCCGCCGAAGGACACGACGCCCCGTTTGGTCAACTTGCCTATCCAGGCGCGGCGCCGGTGGTTGGGGACGGGAAGGTGGTAGACGGATTCGAGGAGGCCGATGGTGTACAAGACGAGGACGGTGCCGATCAAAAAAAGACCCAGGCGGTTATTGCCGTTGACGTGGTTGGAAGAGGAAGAGGAGGCGGCGATGGACGTCGGGATGGAGGGCGATCGACGAATCATTGCGACGTGATTTGGGATCGTATTTCGGGCGATAGGATGGAAATAATGTTGCGCGATCGATTGCGGCAAGAAAGGAAGGCAGTGACACGATAGGAACCGGTCGGCTGGTGCTATACTATATTATCGCGTGTGGTGCGGCGGCAGATCCCGACGACCAGGTGAGAGGGATGAGGGAGGATGGGAAATTGAGAAAAATTAAAAAAATAATGGCAGCGAAAATAATTATTTGAAAAAAAAGAAAAAAATAGAGGAAGAGGAAAAAAAGCCGTTAAATGTCAGTGGCGGAATTGTTTTTTGGCGACTCGTCGCGTGGGAAACTAAAATACAATATGCCCCTGTACACCATAGTAGGTACGTACCGTAATATACTCCTCCCAACTAACTGTCCCTGGTCCCTGCGTATTGCAACTATTTTTGCATATTATGTGCCCCCAATGAAAAACCGCTCAAGTTGGTGAGTTAACCACGATACTTTTAAATTGAATATTTTTAGCAATCTTCAAATGATCTCACATTTTTTTTGAAAATTATTATCTTGTGTTTGTTCCACTATGGTAGTTGTAAATATTGTCCAAAAGCACCACAACAATCACAAAATGTCCAATCTTGGATGACCAGGGTTCTGACCTGTTCATTCTATGTGATACATCATCAGAATGATGTTAGTGAATTTTTGGCTGACAAGGGAGTGAAAATAAAAATTTTCCAGTTATAATCATGCTTCAATCTCAGGACTTGTCTCAAATACCCTTTTAGAGGAAAAGTTTTTTGATTCTTGAGAAAACTTATTGTGGATTCAAAAACACAGAATACCTGTGTCAATATCTACATATTCATTATTGACAATGAGAGATGATGCTGAAGTACATTGCACATGCTGAAAACTTTAGTTGCTAAAGTTGTACTTGCAAAACAGTGTAAGACACACAACAAGCAAATTGTTGTCAACATGTCAAAAAAATGAAAGGCAACAGGCCAAAAATACTGTCATTTAGATATATGCAATTTCACCGTAAAAACACATTTTGCTATAGATTGGCAACATATCACGTAACTAGTTAAAATTCTAACAAAATTTATTGAAAAAGACTTTCATAATGATATTCAATTCAGCAAGATTCATCCAAAAAATAACTAAAGAGAATTGATTTGTGCTAGGGTCATAAATTTCTTCCTCTTCACTTCCTCACTGCAGCTGCTCCACTCTAATACTGACTGCTGGGGAAGTGTATTATGTTAAATGGACTGCTAAGGAAGGAGTTGGGGACTATTCTTCTACTCCTGCCTTGTCAAAATTTTCATAGATGGTCCATTCTTCACTATGCCCCCTAAAAATTGAATGTCATCATCAACAACATGGTAAGTCTCATCAGTGTCTGGCAGATAGAAAGTAGTGTCCATATGCTTATTCACAAACATAGCTCTTGCTACCACCCCAGAATCCTTGTGCTTTTCCTCCTCCCAGTCCTCCATCAAACCAATGAAGTGCCACATCATAGCAGGCACTTAAAAAATCTTAAAATTAACTCCCCACTTCTCTAGCTGCCAATCAAATCTAAAGAGTAATAGCCAAAAAAGATTAAAAATTGCCTAAAAAAGAAAAAACAAGAAAACTTAATATTGTCATTGCCAAATGCATCACTCTCTTGGTCATCTGTGTTATGGTCCCTTCTAATGCAAGCGGGAAGGGTGTTGCAAGTCACCCCAATTTTATTTCATGTGCTTCTGCTTTGTGCAATAATGAAAAAAGAAGCAAAAA
>JALLPE010001955.1:0-10561 GCA_036940025.1 Conticribra weissflogii
GATGAGAATCATAAGAGCATTGTAACTGTGCTCATGAAGACCTCAAGTAAAAACATACTATTAGTCAAAAATAGTATGTTTGTGTACCTTACCCAAAAGAATATTGACTTTCTCTAGAAATAGCAAAAATTGTGGGTCCAATAATGCAATACTGCAATATGAAATTATTGCGTTATCCTGATATTTCAATAGAAATGTTGCCCAATATATTTTTATTGTTATTGCACTCAATATCTCTCCCCTGAGCCAAGGCCATGCCCAGAGCTGCAAGAAGCCAAGTGACCCAACAATTCACCCTAAAATTAATTTTCAACAGTTAGGAGCTGTGAGCCTGAAGCTGCAGTCTGTACCCAGATAGCTTTGGGAAGCCAAGAATAATGCAACAATCAAACAACAAATTATTTACCCAAGGGAGCAGAGGGCAGAGGGGACAGAGGGCTGAGCCTGGAGCTTCATGCCAAACACTGCATCTGGAGCCAATGGCCAGGAGCTAAGGGCTGAATTTAGAGCTCAAGGCCAAATGCTGAGCCTGGACCCAAGAGCAAAGCCCAGAGATGCCGGGAGACAAGGACACAACCACAAAGAACAAGGGCCTAGGGAGCTGATGGCTGATCCTGGCTCCAGCCTTTGCTGAGCCTATGCGGCCAATGGTCAAGATCGGAGCTGGATTTGGGAGCAGAAGGACACAGCAATCTGCCAAAAAAATTTTTTGAGGACAAGAGGGCTGAGCCAGGAGTGAAAGACAGGTACTGTGAGGCAGTAGTGGAGGCAGTTTGGCAAGGCTGGCTATAGCAGCAAAAAATTGCCAGTGCTGCATATAGACAAAAAAGGCAAGGCAGAGAAGTCATTTCGAATTTAGGTTTTTTAAATCCATGCAACCCTTTGTTAAAAAATAATAACAAATAGAAGTCAGAGATGCAGAAAGATCATAGATAAAAAAGCTGGTACAATAAAATTATTTTTTAAATAGTAAATATCACACACAAGATTGCCCAGCTTAGGTAAGTCTGGAATATTGGCTCAGATGCATGCTTTGATTTGAAAGTTCAGAAAAACGGCTGGAAAAGTCTTGGAGATACTAATAAAATGAACTTTCAAAAGAAAAGGCTGGAATAATGTCTGAAATCAGCCATGACTTGGGCAAGACTCAAATTAGAAGCCAAAGACTTGGAGAAGTCTTGAAAAAAGGTTCTTCTAGACTCAGTGGAGACAGTCATTATTGCAGTGTCATTTCATCATTAGTAATTAAATTGAATATATTTTGCTTAAAATTATTATTTTTCATCAATTTCTCCATCCTGAATTGTTATTGCTTCCAGTTTGAATTTATTTCCAAATTTTTGCTCCTTCTTCTTCTTCCTTTTCTCTGTGTTAGCTTTTGTGTCAGAGTTGTAAGCATTCCATTGCTCGGAATTGGGTTATGGGCAAGTTAGATCCTGTTGTAGCAGTACTGAGAGGTAGAGAAGTTCTAGAGTTGTTTCACAATGAGCTCATGTTTCAATCTTATTGAGCCAAAGTGCCTTCTTTGCATGCTCCTGCTGATTAACTTTTCCATCTGTTAGACAATAACACAGGTGTCCTAAGGTCAGATCAATAAGAACAGAAATCTCAGGTAGAACTACAGGGTAAATATCCAGTAAGTATACAAATCAGGAAACTGTGGCCTATTAGATTTTGAAGTGAGAGGTGTCAGAAAAGTTACCACAGGGATAACTGGCTAGTGGCAGCCAAGTGTTCATAGCAATGTTGCTTTTTGATGCTTTAATGTTGGCTCTTCCTATCATTGTGTTGCAGAAGTCACCAAGTGTAAGATTGTTTACCCACTATAGGGAACACAAGTTGGGTTTAGACCTTGATGGGACAGGTTAGTTTTACCCTACAGTCTCCTTTTATTGAATTGTTGCCTGTCTCCTTCATTTCTTCTTCTTTGTATTCATTGGAGGTGGTGTTGGGAGCTGGAGCAATAGCCTGATCATGAAAAGGAGGCAGACATAGAGTCAGAGCTGGTGTTGCAGGGTGCACTTTTTTCAGCAATGGAGACACAGGAAAGTCAATCAGGTGTTTTTTGCCTCTCCTTGCAAAGATTATATCATTAGGATTGGATGGTT
The DNA here is from genome assembly GCA_036940025.1 of Conticribra weissflogii. Lineage (NCBI taxonomy): Eukaryota > Bacillariophyta > Thalassiosirophyceae > Thalassiosirales > Thalassiosiraceae > Conticribra > Conticribra weissflogii. Next base: position 2,109 of record JALLPE010001955.1, read on the forward strand.
TGAAGCCTCTAGAGTCATTGTTATTATCCTTATTTGATGTCATTGATCAATGATGTTGCAGTGGAAATTGTTTTATTTTCTTTGATTTTTGAGCATGATAGCTTCTTCTTTGTGGCCAATTGATTGTGGCCAATCGATGCTCAAGAAAAGCAAAAAACTTTTTTGGCTTTTGATGACTGATCAAGACCTTGCATAGTGCATAACTTTAAAATGACCATGAATTTGACAAATTTGGTCAGTTGTTAAAAAAGGTAAGAAAAAATATTAAGATCAATATGCATGATGCAATTTTGACCATAATGGTTGCTGGCAACATATTTTCTCTTTCAATATCCAGACAGATGGAGCTGTGACCAATGATTTGTAAAATCCTTTCTTATAATGAGTATGCTATTGTGTTACATGATAGATTACTTTTGATATATATACATATACAGTAAGTACACATATCTGTAAGTTACTCTTTATTTACCTGTATTTTACTTACTTGAAAACCAATTTACTCTAAAAAGTATGATTATTTTAAATATTATGATATTTATTATTTGAACCTTTCATACTCTTTCTATGTATCTGAAAAATATGTTACATAAAAATAAATTTGGTCATCATTATAAGAGTAACATTAAGTACAAGATTAATACTAGTATTTGAGCGTGTGTTACAAACAAAAAAATGAAAAAATACCCCCAACTTCCACCCTGCACTTAATGGTATTATATCTAATATTCATGACTGAATACAAGCATTGTAGTCTGATTATTCTTATTTGTGAGTTTGCTTCTGAACAGTGTGTGCTAGGTTGCTGGAACTCTAGTAGAAGCAGAGATATTGTATTGCCAATTTTTGGAGGGTTCACGGCAGTGGTACAGTACTGCAGCCTTCAGCGGTGCTGCCACAATGGTCAGTTGTGGGGTGGATGCTACTTTTGGAAATTTCATCTTCATCTTAAAATGGGTTGTTACGAGAAGGAAAACAATTCCTATGTAGTCTAAGTACAAAAACCTATGCAACTGTAACATTCACTCAAATACCCATGTTAAACTTGTACTGATTTCTGCCTATTCCTATGTCTGAATATTGAAACATCAAACTTCACCAAGTTCTGGTTTTGTTAGACTAAACTTAATGTGGTTAATGGACTCAAACATGCTATGGATTGAGTGTTGAATTGTGTATACTCATTCTGCTCTTTTTGAATTGCTAAATTATTATCAGCACAATAAAGCAGGCATGCCCCATGAGCATCTATTTTTTACTAGATCAATTATATAGAGATGCCATCATGAATAATATCTGCAATCCAAACTATTGTATTATTCCAGATTATAATAATTGTGACAAGATGTTTAGATCTTAATTATTACTAGGTTGACTGAGGCGCAAATGTCATAAAATGAATTGGAGCTCTATGCAATATTACATACTTGACAAAACACAACAGAGAAATCATGCTAAATATTACTTTGTCCTTGTTTATCCATCATAGATATAGAATTATTTAAACAGAGTTCACTAAAACAAATTTTTTTCATTAAATATCACAAAAGTCAAGATCACAATAACTTGGTTGGAAAAGCACAATTGATGAAGAATGTGCCAATGGGACAATGATCTATTGACACAATAAAATTGACAGTACTTTTGTTGCAAATTTTATTTTTAGATTGAATTAGGTAATAATATTGCCTTGCAGCAGAAATGGCCATGGCCTGGGGAAATGCTTAGCAGTGGTCTTCCTGCATTCACTAAATACAAAGTAATAAGCTACATCTTTGACAGTGTTTTCTTTGTTTATGATGTCTTGTTGTCAGGCATGCACACTTATCCTTCTTGTCTGCATGTATTACTCCAAATGATACAATTGCTAACTGTCATTGCAAAACATCTCTCTCTCTTCATCTATACTTTGCTCCATCATACTACCTTTGTTATACCATAATTGATTTATTTTGAGACATGTAAAATAAAATGAGATAGAATGCACATTATAATTCACTGACAAAATATTAGATTAAATCCTTTATCCTTCAATTGATTTTATCCTAACATCAACAGCTAAAAATGTTTTAAATCTACAGCAATTTTGTATTGATTTTCAATAATTTTTCAAGAAGATAAAAATTATTGCTTTGTCAAATTTCACATTATGACTTTGTTTTATATTTATTTTTTGAATGGAAGAAAAGAGAAACAAATCAGGGAAATGATCATATTTTGCTGTACAATAACAATTATGATCCTTGCATTATTATGCCCATGTTTTTTGTCATGCTTTAGTAAAATGAATATTCATTCTTGATAACATGAATACATTATCAGACCTTTCTCATCTCTTCAGGAATTTCATTGTCCCTCCAATCATGTAGTAGCTCACAACAATGTATTATTGATTATTAACTCCCTTTCCAGCAATTTCTGATCTTTCACTCATGTGTGAACTCATATGATTTGGCCTTTGAATCCTTTTGTTCCCCTCAACATCACATTTCAAATTTTGGCAGACATATTTACCTTCAAAAGGTCTTATTTGGTGGACTTTTGGTATGATGAATTCATTGTTGCATTTCCATGACTGCTACCCTTGCTTACTGATATTTATAATAATCTGGACCCCAGCACATGTTTATAATTTCATGTCAATTTTTATTGTACGAGATCTTAGTAAATGTAAACATTAGATGAAAGCTGAAATTTATTGAATTTGAAGGTTGATGCCATTATTTCTCTTTCAGCAACACCATCAAACAGTAAATATATGATTATTATTTCATTATATGTTCACATTTAGATTGCTCTAGTAACAGCATACTTTTGGATCCTTGCTCATTGATTTGTTTTGATTGCAGCAAAGAAAATTAATGACAACATAACAATTCCTGAACAAGAAAAAAAGAACAACTAATTCCCAAAACAATTATATAGAATTAGAATTAGTGATAAAATGATTCCAAAAGTGTTTTTTAGTTTTGGTATTATTTAATTCTTTCTTTGTTCCTGTAAGAATGATAGATGACCCATTTTGTAAAAAAAGATATTATGCATATTGATTTATATTTTTCACTTCCCTAGTTGGGCCCTTGAAAGTTATCAAGTCGCAAAGACCTTGAGCTTGAGTCTAGTTGTCTCACATAGATAAATACAGTCATAATGGTATTTTATATGCTGGAGGGAGTATTTGTCCAAAAGAGTATCTTAATGTAATTCTGGAAGCGTAATGTACTACCTTAGGAATTAAATAGGTCAGACAGACAAAGTGCGTGACAGAACAGAACAAACCCATCAACACCATTCTCAAACAAGAACACCAGTGTAGCTCATAATTTTTATTTTAGATCAGACAAATGCAGGTGTAAGACATCACCCAGGCCATGACCAATTTCACTACCACTGAACTAGTATGATTATGGTTTACCAGACCCATGAACTGATCAGATTGCCATGACCAGGCAACATCCCATACAATAGTTCCGCCAAGTGTCAATGAATAAGTATATTCGTAGCAGAGTATTAAGTCAAACTCATAGTCAGATCAATAATTAGCCTTAAGTATGAGGGGACTAGGTAAATACAATCATAATGGAGGATTATACCTTCAAGGGGGAGTATTAATCAAAGAAAGTATCTCCTTGTAATTTCACGGAAGTAATCACCTACAGTCATAGGAACTTAATAGTGAGACAGGCAGGCGCATGCATCACCAAAGGAACACATCAATCAATCCCACAAAAGAGAACATTGGATTTTAGATCAGAGGAATACAGGTGTATGATTCTATGGTGTCCAGACAGCCAAGTCTTTTTCGAAATTTTACAACATCTGGCCAACATTATGACATGTCTAAGACATGTCTACAAAATACCCAACTAAGAATTAAAACATTTACATATTCACCTAGATCTAACAATCCCACTACTTTTACAAAGCGGTGTATTCAGATTTCTGAAATTTATTTTTTTGTAACAAAATCAAATTGTCTTGAATTGGGTAAGACTGTTCAAGCAATTAAAACATGAATATAAATTGCTACTTAATTGTTTACCATACCAACAAGGTGAGCAACAAAGTCCTTCTGATGCTTCAAAAGGATCTCTGCACTTCTACCACATGGCAACCTATGGCATGAGGTCTGAGAAATAGTTAAAAATCATTGGCCAGTCCAAGAGGTTTCCAACTTCTAAGTATTATGACATTACAAATAACAGCAAAAACAAGATTAACAAAGACAACCCAGTAATCAGGAGTTTTGGGGATTATTTTGCGAAACTGGAGAATAAGCCAGATGCCAATAGTACTTACAACAAGGACAGGGAGAGAAATCACTGGACAAGTCAGTCTTTGGGACTTGTTTCACACAAGGGAGTACCAAGTTCTGTTGAAGGCAAAGTTAAACTCTTATAAAGGGTATCCTGCAAAATGCTGGTACAAAGAAATATTTAAAAACTAAAATCACACACCTTCAAAATGGTTTGACAAAGGTCCTACACCAAAGAGAAGAATTGGCTCATATGCTTGTTTCCACCAATTGTGGAATGAAGTTTATTGTAATTTGGGGGTAAGCTGTCCAAACAAAGACACGTGAGAATTACATGCTGTATGACCATCTTTACAATCTCACTCATCACTTGAATATCTGCCAAGATATAGATGAGGTAGGGGATGGAGATGTTGCAATCCATACAGTTTTTGATCATGCCCATTACAATATTACAACAATGCATCATTTGTTTGCAATAGAATTATCTAACAAAGCTAAATCTTATGTTAAAGATAACATTCCACACTTGCAACAAATATACAATTTTGTTTTCAATTACAACCAAAACATGGAGATACTTTGATTTGGAGGAAACCAACAAGGCAGTACTTATTTTTTACCCCTTGAAAAAGTATTATCTGAACGTTCTATGCTCATGTCCATTCAGGTGAAACTGGTCCAAAGGGTCAAAACATTCTCATGTCTACCATGAAGGCACTGCTTTGAAAGAAGCAAAGAATATTGCCTTTTTCATTCTCAAAACTGTGGCTGATGCAAACATTTCACATGAGAATGGAAAGGGAAGATGATCAAGTATTGTTTTTGACAACTGCTCTGAACACAATACAGAAAATACTATTTTAATATTGACCCTAACCTGGTGAAGTTGGGATGTTTTGAGACAGTAAATTTTGTTACTTGGTAGTTGGTCACTCCAAGAATTCTGCCCTCATCAATCATATGAAAAAATACATGGGAATGACATTCTCAATCTATGGAAGAAATTTTGAAAATCTCATTCATTCCAAGAGAGTCATAGTGAATTAGACAAAAAGGGGATGGTAGCAAATAGTAAAATTGCTGGGAACAATAAACCAAAAACATTTTCTCCTTTGATGAAAATAGCTAGGTTCTAACAAATCAAATGATAAAAAGTAACCATAATGACAATCAAAGAATGTAACTCCCAAAATAAATGTTCAAAAACATAATTGGATTAAAATTAGATTTGGAAGGGAGGGCAGGCTTCTTGGACCATCAAAGTTGAAAGAGGTTTTGTTGGAGAAGCAGTACTACATAAAAAATAAAACTTCCCACTGATTGATATTTAGGAGACTCAACCAACACAGTTCAATTAGTTTTAAAACAATCAAACCCATTAAGTTGATATATGACCAGACATTACTTGTCCAGAATCTTTGGCAAAGCAATGGATAGTGGATAGATACCACTCTGAATCAGCAGCTAACAAAGGGAGTTAAAATAGTATAAAAGATATTTTGAAATATCTGCATAACTATAAAAAGTGATATGAGAAAGACTAAAAACAACATTGCAATTGAATGAACTGTGAAATAAATTCAAATAATGGTATCTAACAATTTGATGATTGACTAATTTTCTCAACTAATTTGCCCATTTTTGGTCTTAATAACTGTTGGGGGTTGAATATTGAGTTTATAGAACAAAACAATCAAAATTTATTTGTTTGTTCAAGTTTTTGACCAAGTTATGGAGGCAGTATATGTAATTCTAAAGTTCAATTGCTCATTGTATCCTGCTATCAACACAAGCCAGCTCAAGCAGTATATTCCATTGCATGCTGAAAATATTTTTGGTCTTATCTCAAAAAACGGTCTCATGATATCATTACTCTGTATGGTTCAGACAAGCAAAGTGGAAAAATCTGACTCCAGAAATTTGTATTCTGTTTGAAATATCATTTTGTCCATTGCAAAGTTTCAATGATACACTTCTTTTCAAATTTTTCCATCTATTTTTGTAAAATCCAAGAAAACAAATATCATAGTAATAGGGGTAGGCAGAAACTTGGCTTTTGCCTGGGTGATGTTTGTCTGATCTAAAATGGATATTATTTGCTACAATATCATTCTATACTAGATTGTATTGTCCATCAGATTATACATACCAACCTTGATACTAAGTTTATATGATTGTCAGAGAGATGTCTTTGATATTTCCTAACATCTAGTGAACACTACCTGTCATCACACACAATCCATTTTGATTGCAATTATGTATTCCCCTGAAGATCATATTCAGGAATGTTAGATTTTGTGTTTTATTGTGATTAAAAAATGAATCTATCCTATTAACTAATATCTGACTGATTTTGCATATCATTGTAATAGATGTCATGCCAAAAGTTTCTTACTAGGCACTGGCTTTATCCTGACAATACTTCTGTCACATGCGCAGCTGGATTATCTTTCCCTATTCCCTAGGATGTGCACCACTAGGGTCTCTCCCATTAAGACTGACTCCCTGACTGCATGATAGTAGACTGGACTGCTCTCCTTCTGCAGAGTGGAGTCAAGTTTTGAGATATTATTTATGATGAACTTGTTGTCTCCATAGAAGTGTGTAGCACCATCAATGGTAACAGCCATCATTCGGAGATAATATCTGATTATATGAAATGTTTCAACTCCTGTCTTCATTTTAAGAAACTCAGTGCAAAAGCCTCCTATCTCTATTTTTGCGTGACTTTTTGAGTGCTAGTCAACAAGGACTGTGTTGATGAGGAAACTGGTTTGGGAGTGTTTGGTGTGCTTGTCTCCTGCATGGTCAAAGTCTACAAACATGCATACATTGATTGTTTTGCCCAATGATTTTGGGGTATTTCATGGTACAGTTTGTTTGATGTCACCATAGAATGCTTTCCAACTGATTATTAAGAAATATACTTTTTCAATATTGGGGTAGATTGGATCCATACAGAAACATCCAAAATATGCCATGATATCAGGTGCAACATCCATGTGACATTTTATCTAGTAGTTCATAGATAGAGATAATAACAGTAATATTTAAATGATAGCAACAAGACTTTTGATGCTATATCGATTTGACAAAGATTGTCTATCAAGCACATGATAAAATAAAAGATTGGAATATGATACAAGATCTGGGTTCAGTTCTGAATGGCATGTTGAGGCAACAAACAAAAAGAATGATAAGATAGGAAGGACTTGAGAAGGGTAGAAGGAGCCTGGTATGTGCTCATGACATCACCAACATATGGGAGTTGCAGGAATCCACAATGAAGGATTTCCAGGAATTCAGATGACTAAAAATGCAACATAACACTCTTTCTCTATGTAATCACATCATCATACATGGTGTCATAAAGTAGGATTACATGTATGCAATCCCCCTGTAAATATTAAAAGTTGTACAGAAAAAAATACATCAAAATCCACAACATACAACAGTTGTCATAGAGTAAAGAGAGGGGTAAGTAAGAATCTCAAACTACCCTGAATATGTGTATTGTACAGTTAATTGAGCAAGACAGGGTGATCAAAGTAGACTGTGATGTGGTTGCTACAATTCTTTTCTATTCATAGTTGGTAACAGTTATAACATTGTGGTAATAAGGAAAAAGGCAGACACAGACTTTGCCACTGTGGCAAAGAAGGAAACAGACTATGTTGATGTCTTGAATTGTAGAATGGTGATATGTAGTGATAAAGATTCATTTACATCATACTGAACTATGGTTTTGTTGTAGCCCTCATGCAAAAGAAATCATTTTTGACTACAAGTTGATATTATCAATTAAACAGGTGAGACTATTTTTATTTGTGTGTAAAGAGCGGGTTTGAAATCATCAAACAAAATTGCATCACATCCTGGGAGCAAAGTTATTTGTTGCCATCATTATGGGTGGCATGTGATTAGAGAATTTGGCATGGTTAGCAGCATGGATGTCATTTGGAAAAATGATAGTTGTGGAGTATTCATTGAATGGTGGCAATGTGCAATACCCAATATAGTTCATGGTTGATTAATTTTTCCTGGATTTTCTAACATAGGATCAAGTAAATCATAGTGATGTACCCATTTTTGAGCAATCAAAATGTCTAAAAAACGAATCATGACAACATGAGTTTAGAACAACACTCTAAGTTGAAGCAACACAGAATGACAAGATGGCAGATCGGAAGAGCAC
>JALLPE010001956.1:0-10561 GCA_036940025.1 Conticribra weissflogii
ATGAGATATATTTGTAAAGATTTTCAATATTTTCAAGGGACTTGTTAGGTTGTGTGGGCCTTATGAAAATTTCATATCATGAAATAGTGCATGATATTGTGCACAGGTCTACATGAAGTATGTATTATTCCTACAAATTTTATATTTTATGAAGATGTATTTATCAGGAAGACTACATATTCTCATTCTACTCCTTGCATAACAAAAAAATTACTATTGTAAAGGACATAAATAGGTCATTAGAATTCATCTACAGTGTTTCATTTGAGGTCATTGAATTGCCCTCTACCCTTGCTTGACCTTCTCTTCCTCATCATCTATGCTCTCCTTTTCATTGGCATGGTAAAATTATCTCCCTTTTCAACTTGACAACAATGCTAATAGCAGTTATTTATTATTAAAGGTTGTCATTTCAGGGCCCAATGACAAAGATCTGTTAATATTTGGAGCCTAAGTCTTGAAAATCCTTACTATCACATGATATTTTTTCATTTTTTGCTAGTTTTATGTTATACCATTAAGAAGATAAGAACTCTGCTTTGTGAAATATATTATTCAAATCATTTTTACCTTAAATTGATAAATTAAAAATTAGGGTGGACTTGTCAAGAAGATATTTTTGTGATAGAAGCATTCATTCATGTTGTCCACCATTACAATACCACAGCGTAGCATCTGTACCATAAAACATATATCAAAGTAAAGGCAACTTCATGAGTGAGTATTGGTTTCAAAGAAAAACTGTCATTTTTCTCCAATACGGTGTAAGATAAACTCTATACTATCCACACATTATCTTACTATGTTGTCTTTATGTATCTTTTTTGACTATCACACTTATCAAACTAGAACTTGTGAGAAAGTGTGTACAATGGAATGATTATGAATTTATAAATAACATATGATATGTGACATAGAGAGTGAATTTGCACAAAGTCTCAATTTTTTCCCAAACGTTCATGTTTGATGAAATAGGGCAGCTTGCCTGTTTCATCAAACAAGAATGAAACATAAAATATAAACTGTCATTGGTAGGAATTCTTCATAGACCATACTTTGTGCATTTTTTCTATCCTTTGCACATCACTCATCACAACATCAAACGTTAGGAAAGAAGCCACAAAAGAAGCCACAAAACAGCACAAAACAGTGATTATTTCATTATTCTTGTTCTTTTTCACTATTATCAACAAGTGCCACTTTAATTGCCATGTCACATTCAACAGCAACAAAAGGGAAAGTTAAAAAAGGGGCCTAAATACCAATAAGGAGAGATTAATGGCTTCCTTAAATTTGCACAAGAGAAAACTCCCATCAGTGGTAAGGATTGGGATAACATCACACAACAACATTATCTAAGATACTTTGAAATATATAGAAACAGTGATTTATTGAAGCAGTAGTTCTACTAACAAGCAAAGACCGCAGCAAGGACAGGTGACCCAACCACTCCCGCCCCAGCTGTGCCAAAAGCCAAAATGATTCATCTTGACATTATCCAGGAAATGGACTGTTCAATCAGTTCACCCCATCCCTCTGCAGAATTGGACATATTGACAATGACAAATTAGAATCAGAAAAGAAAAGTGACGAAGACAAAGCACCAGAACCTTCTTGTAAAAACTTGATTCCTCTCAACTGACAGAGAAGGACAGCGAATGCTGAAGATTTCATTGCACCTAATTATGATGCTGATGGTCAAAGAGTTGGCATGAATGGTGCTGGTAAGCTAATGATGACGTCTGCCACTTGCAATGAGGTTTTCATGGGTATGATTGCTTGAAAACCATCAAATACTCACAATTCAAGTGAAAAAATTGAGAAACAAAGAGAAAAATGACAAATAATCCATTGACTCATCACTGCTGTCCATGAAATTCCACCAAAAGCATACCACAAGAAAACCCATGGCAAAGCAAAAGTTGGATGATTTTACCTTAAATAAGATGTGTCAACTGATGTTGATGCAATCATCACAAGAGTTGGCAATGTAGAGGAAAGAAATAAAGAAGGGAGATATGTTATCAGGAAATGACATTTTTTTGGAAAAGTTAGTTTGAAGCAATAGATGATGAATATTGTGATGATGAAAATAATGTAACAATATCAGAGATACCAATGAAGATGACAAACATTCTAACAACAGTGAAAGTGAATGAGGAATAACTAATAAAAATATTTCATGCTACATATTCTGCATTTGCACCACAATTCATAAATATCATATAGACATGAGAACATTTGATTGATCCCAGCCAAATGAGAGCAATGGTTAACCAACAATACAAAAATTTTAGTGCAAACCTTCATCCTTCACTCACCTGTCTGCTTCAACAAACCAACATTTTAAACAGGAAACGATGCCTGAAATCCATGAATACCCCATTCTGCTGTTTGGTGCATAGATGTTGCTGTGCATTTCTCTTGGATACCTCTCAATTTTTGAGGCCTTGATTGTTCATCAGATGAAATATAATCTTGTGTTGACTTGATTGTGAATTTACATTCAATTTTTACAAATACAGAATCCACAACACAGCTATTTTTCCTACAAACCTTCTAGTTTTTGATAAATATAACCCCAATCAGCTACTTAACTGGCTGGAACACATCCAGGGACATTAAAAACAATACTGGAATTGTTCAATCTGGAGAAAAGACAATCACATTTGTGACATAATGATCATAAGTTCAACCAAAATAAAATCTTGTTTGGACACTAAACTTTGGAGCTTCTTCAAGGTATAGCTTAAGTCCATCTATTGAGCACTAAAATCTTCTATTTCCAAGTACAGGGTGTCATAAAGAAGTTGCAGATACATAAGATTCAATTTTTCTTCATTGGGAATGATAATTCTATATTTGAGATGTGGACTAGAATATGGCATCCAAAACATAGGTACCCATTTAAATTTGTCTTTGTCATTCCAAAATTGAGCTGGAAAATATTCATAGATCCTCTTGTGCATTTCCAGGCAAACACTAATCAAGAAAAATTTCAATTCAACCATCCTCTTCCAACCACTACAAATTGATTTTTGAGAAATTAATTCAGATTATGTGAATGGAGTATGACAGTGGAAAATTGATTTTCTTTCATGTGAAGTAAAATGATTCTATGTCAAAACCCAACAGGGTGACAAAGACTGGTACATTCTTCACTGTTATATTTTCTTCCAAGGAGATTGGTAGACAGGAAGTAGAGAGTCACAAGGGTTTGCATTTCTTAGGTAGATAGAGTATGTCACAACACCTTCCAATATCCTGAACATAGATTTCTCTGGACACTGGGATGGGATGTGGTACTAATTGATGCTTGGTGAAACACAAAAAGTAAATACTACTGTGACAGCTTCATGGTGAGTGTCTATATTGACAAAAGGACTTCAAAGGTGGGCAAGAAAAATAATTGATTGAGAATGCTCCAAGATTCCACAAGAGGAGATAAATTTAGTGCCAGATTTTTCCCAAAAAATGTTTTTGTATTCTTCTTTGCATGAATTAAAACAAGAATTGAAATAAATCTTGCAGTTCATGTTACATGATATATGTTGTATGTGATATGTTAATTTGGAATTGCTGAAATGCTGAGACGGCAAAAAAGCCTCCACAAACTCTGTGCATTGTTCAGCATTAATCATATTCTTTGAATGTGATTATTGGGTCAAATTGTTTTCTATTAGAAATCCCATAATCATTCCTTATATTCTTTGCTATTCCATTTCTTGTTTTTTTAAATGTTGGGCATTATCATTGGGGCATTCATATACATTGGCTTCATGAATGATATATATCTATGCTTATTTTTGCTTGTTCATTTTTGTTAACCTCATATGTGTTTTTTGGGTTTCAAAAATGCTACATAGCCACAAACAACATTACAGGATCATTTAATAAGTTATAGCACAGTTCTCAAGTTTATTGTATGATAATACAATACAATAAATTAATTAGGACAGGTGAATACAAATACAAGGCCGAAATGTCTTTTGTGTTTTTTGCAACACAGGACTAGTAACCGTATTCATGAGAAAAAACTTGCAGCGGTGTGTGCTAGAGAGTAGAGAGAGCACAAAGATATCATCATGGCATGTTATACAGTACAATAGAGTGCAATTTCTCTCTTCCTAGTACCACTAAAAATACAGCAGGTCAGATCTCAGCACAATACCAATCCTCTGCTCTGGTAAAACCAAAAAAAATTAATGATGTGGAACCACTATCTAATTGTTTTATACATCAATAAAAACAAAACATAAAATTGATTATTATTGTTGATTTAAATAATTCATCTTATGGCAAAATGAATTTTGAAGCAGAAATAAAGAATCTTTTATTATCAAGACATAAATAAAAATAACATATGCTTGTAGAACTTTTTCACAATCATCCCTAATTCCTAAAACAATTATCAAAGTTTCAATCAATCAGAATATTATTGCTTTCCAAAAAGGAACATCGTTCCAAAGACTATTTTCATCTTTTGAGTCATTCCAATCCATTTTATCTGGGTTTTTCAATGCACATTCTTGTCTGCTTATGGTTATTTCTTTTTGTTCCTCAAGACATGGTTTCTTTTCCTGTGTGCCTGTTTCTCTTCTGTTGGCTTTAGGCACAATTGGTCTCTGCATTCTTCTGGAATCATGGGTCTCCACTTGAAGGACATGTCTAAAACAAACCTTCTCTGTCAACAATAGCAATGTCTTCATACATTTCTAAAGTATTTGCCGTGTGCTGTTCCACAATCAAAATGTGGCATGACCTAGATGTTCATGCAGTTGGGATCAGGTGTTTTGTCACTTTGTCACCATCTTATACCTCATGGACCTCAAACATCACATCACTTGTATCTACCTCTGAGGTGTAAGTGAATTCATGATATTTTGTTACCTAACTGGGCTCCATATATAAATTATGCTGCAATGCATATAGATTTCTGAACTGGTCTGAAGGCATTCTTTTGATTATTACATTTTTATTCTTGTCCATGATTTCATCAAATTCATGTTCTTTAAAAATGCTCACATTATGATGGATTTGTTAGACAAAATTGTAACTTGGTTGCAGCAATTTTTGTGATCATTGAAAAGAAAGAGAAGAGTTGCTTTCACTATATGGCCACATTCAACAAGCCAGTAGAGAAATTTCAGGATTGGCTTGCTTTCATTTTGTGCTGCACAATTGACAGCAACAAGCAACAAATGGCTAATGACAGAACCCTCTACCAGCCAGCCTTTCCTCTGTGAAGTTGATTTGGGCAACAGAAACGTTTACAAATTGTAAAACAGGCCCCCAAATAAGAAAGTGAAACTATTTCAAGAAGCGCATGAAACACTGTGAGAAGGTCCTCAGAGATGTCAAGAATTCCAAGTGCCAAGCCCACAAAGTAGTGTTGGTTGGAGGATCTACCCACATCCCCAAAATTCAATCCATACTTGCCAAGTTCTTCAATGGGAAGGAGCCCTGAAAGAACATCAACCCCAATGAAGCTGTTGCCTATGGAGCCACTGCCTAAGCTACCATTCTCTCTGGCACCAACAAGAACAAGAAGCTCTCAAAACTCCTTCTCCTCCATGAAACACTGCTTTCCCTTGGATTGGAGTCATGACTGACCTCATCAAATGCAACACTACTGTCCTGGCCAAGAAGGCCCACACCTTTCCACCTATGCCTACAACCAACATGGAGTACTCATCCAAGTCTTTGAGGGAGATCATTCAATGACCTGCAATAACAATCTTCTCGGAAAGTTCAATTGCAATGGCATACTGCCTATGCCTTGTGGACAACCTGGAATTAATGAGTGTTTCAACATTGACACCAATGACATCTTGAATGTCTCCTCTCTCAAGAAATCAACTTGGAAATTAAAATAAAAATACCATCACAAACAACAAGGTCCATCTATCCCCCAAAAAGAACTAATGGTCAAAGAAGTAGAAAAGTACAAGGCCAAAGATGATACCAACAAGGACTAGGTTGAGGCCAAGAATGGACTTGAGAATTACTGCTACTCTCTCAAATCCTCCATTTTCAGAGAGGAAGTGGCTGGAAAGATCCCAAAGATGACAAGAGTCATTGCTTGATGCCATTTCCAAGACAATGATGTGGTTGGATGCCAATCAGACTGCAGAGAAGTAGGAGTTCAAGGAGAAGAAGGCCTTGGAGGGAGTTGCCATGTCTATTCTGCAGAAAGTGGCAAGTGGTGGAATGGGGGGTATGCCCACTATTGGAAGAATGGGTGGAATGCCTGACATGGGTGGTGCCAGTGCCCCTCTGGTTGAAGATTCTGCAGATAGATTCACTATTGAGGAGATTGACTAAGTTTATTGTGAAATGGTAGAGTTTGATGGTGGTCCTGCCTGGAACATTGGAGTCTTCATTGTATTGTTTATAAAGAGCGATCATAATGATACAACAAATCACTTTTTTAGAGAATGAAATTATAGTATGCATCACCTAAATGCAAAATTTTACTTCAGTGCACTGAACATTTTCCTCATGAAATTTGAAAACCTACATCATGCCATGATCTCTCCAATGGCTGGCTCCATACACAATTTGTTCATTAGTTGTTATGGCAATACTAGTTGTTGGTGACTAAGTCCTTAAGTAAATGGTTACAGAATCTGATAAGATTTGTGTGACCATCCCCAGAGCTCATGCTTCCACCATTGCAAATGTGAGAGTGTGATGTAGGAGCACAAGAGGTGAATGATTGGAACTTAAGGGAACCAATTGCGATAGTGAAGACCATGAGAGAGAACAAGCAACAATTTTTTTGAAACTAAGCATGGCTAATTAAGGGCCCACTGAGGCTGAGTTGTTAGATGAGGCCAAGAATATTGAGGATGGAAATGGATGTAGGTGTTGCAGTAGCAACAGGCATGGTTGATGGTAGATGGGAGCAGAGGTGGGGCAAAGGGGATGGGAGGGATGAGATAATGGAGGACATTGTTGCAGATTGCTTGGGCACAGTGACATTGGTACAAACAATGGAAATGAAGCTATCGATCTGGTCATTTTTGGTGTTGGAGATATCGCATGGGTTGGACATGGAGGATGGGGTGGGTGGGTGCCTGGGAGATGATGCACAAGACTTAGCAGTGTTGGTGGACATCAATTGGATGCTGCAATTCTGTGGTTGCGAACTGGAAGGAATGTTCAAGAAGGTTGGCATTGGCAACCCACGGGCAGACTATGAGCACTGTCATGATGCAAGTTGGAGGCTGGGCATGGTAGGGTAGGGGATGGAAGCAGCCAATGATATTGTGATTTTGAAGTCATGGGGGATGTTGTTTTGTGACAGTGCTGGTGGGGAGGAAGAGTTGGGGATTGTTGGAGGGGGGGAGATGTGGGAGGAGAAGATGGAGTCATTGCCGGAGTTGTTGCATGGACAGTCAGAAGGAAGGTGCCAGGAGACCGGTGGGGTGGTCTCTGAAAGCTTGCAATAGAAGGTTGGCTGGGAGCTAGACCAAACAAAGGGTTGGTCAAGGATGAGGTTGTGGGATGTGATGATAAGGTAGTGAGCAATGGTTTTGATGGACTTGTATCAGATTGAAGGTGGGTTTGCAGCTGTACTGGCATTAAATGTGGTAGGGGAAGGATATAGGAAAGTGGTCTTGAGATCAAGGTCAGTGGGATCCAAAAGGTATAGACCTGGGAGAATGTGCAGGGTGTGGATCGAAAGTTGGAAGCTGCAAAGGAAGTTGTTCAGACACAAGCTTGATGCTTGGTAGAGGGGTGTGTTCCTGGCACAGCCAATAATGCAGGGAGTATGGCTTTGCATAGGGTGAAGGTGCACAGCAGCAAACAATTTAAATTATATATATAGTGTTTTGATGTATACTGTGTGTATATTGTTGTAATTTTTAATGTATAGCTTATTCAAAATGCATGACCTCTTGATGTGGTGCTTAATAAAATTTGCTGCATAGTGTCATGTATAACAACAAAATCTTGTATAATGTTTGTATTGGGTATGGTGTATAATGAATTTATTGTGTAGTTTTAGTCATGAAATGAAGTTTTGTATCATAAAATGACCAATTGTTTTATACATAGAAAGTAGCATACACTGTAATGACATACAGTATAATGATTAGTCATTTCTTTTTTGCTCCAAAAAATATTCTATGTAGATAATATGTACAAAATTTATTTTATTTTCTACTTTTATAATAGTACTGTCCCTATTAAAAACATACTTTTTCAAAAATGTATGATATGTGTAGTGTAAGGAGGGGAGGCAATGCAAGGAGGTACAAGGGGAGGCAATACACTAAGGTATGTACAAGGGGGAGGCAATGCAACATGGTATAAGAGGGGAGGGAATGCAATAAGGTATAAGGGGAGGCAATGCAACAAGGTATGAGGGGAGGCAACGCAATGTGACATGCAATGTGAGAAGGGTAAGCAAAGAGGGGAAGTGATGCAACAAGGTGATGCAATGAGGCAGTGAAATAAGGTGATGCAATAAGGCAATGCAACGAGGCAATGCAACAAGGTGAGGCAATGCAACAATGCAATGCAACGACGCAAGGGGAGGCAATGCAACAAGGCTACAAGGCAACACAACAAGGCTAAGAGGCAACACAACAGAACAAGGGACAAGGAGAGGCAATAGGGGAGGTAACACATCAAGGAATGGCAATTGTGATTTTTTATTCATTAACATATTTGACACTCCCAGAGCTTAAAATTAGTTTAACTAGTTAAATGTTGTTTAGATTCTTATTCTTGCAATATTATGATTTAGTTTAGTTCCTATTTATTTTGTATTTATATTTCAAACAATATTTGGAGTGTTTTAAATCCCTACTCTTTTGCCTTGTAATACCCCCCCTCACTACAAAATTGGGTAAAATTTTGTGTTGTTAGAACTTGTCATTGTTTCTACATAGTATTTTTGTGTGTTTTTTATGATTTGCTGCATCCAAATATTTGGTTCCAATCATTCTTGTTGCCATCAATCCATTCCATCTGTATTATTTTTAGTTCATTGAGATCTGGTAACATATACATGCCTACGCCCACATGACATGTCCTTCTGCCTGTACTCCAGTTTTTAGATAGGTCTATAGTACCCTTGTTGTTGCATTGGAGTATTGTGGGTAATTTCACCTTTAATTTCATAGCCATCATCAATATCCATCCAAAGAGCATGTCTATTATGTTGCTGAATATAGTTCTGCTTCCGTCACTTATAAGCCACAACTTTCTGTGTCAAACTTTTGGCTATTACTGGTGATTTGTTCAGGAATACTTGTGTGCCTGAAACACTCTTTTGATTTTCAGGATTTGTAGCATAATTTGAGTCTGTATGACCTTGAATTGTCCATTCAAAGTCTTTGTTAATTCCATTCCATTGTCTGAAAGGGTCTAATGCTAATCCTTGGTTAACCATACTTGTTACTTATTGCATGGTAGATAGCATTGTGGTGTAGTGTGTTTTTGTGGGGCAGACTAACTGCCTTGATAGTTCTTGTATTGCATTTCCTATGTCTGGTTGAGAGTTTCATACAAGATGTTGGAGCTTTCCAATTCCTGCTCTGTAGTTTGTATTCATTTCTTTGCTCAATGCATCTTCATTGTTGTGATTTGTCATTGTTGTACCTGGCTTTGCCAGTGTTTGGGGTGGAGTACCAGTGGGTAGTTCATATTCGTCTTCTAAGCTCTGTACCAGTACTGGTTGCATGATTTGTAGCTTGGAGTTCTTGCTTTGTTCAATCTTGCATCCAATGTTTTCTTTTAATTCTCCAATATCATTGCATTTGAAATGACATTTGATCATGTCATTTTCTTTGTCAACAATTGAAGTTGGTGCAATGACTAAGTTGTCATCAACCCATGTTATCCATATTACAATACCATTGGGTCTTCATGCAAAGAATAGGCATGGGTCTGCATCACTTCTTTTGAATCCATTGGCCTGCATGGCTCTTCTAGCCTTTCAATAACAGTATAGTCCTGCTTGCTTGAGTTTGTAGATGGGCTTCATGATTTGTAGTAGTGTATTATTGTCGGGATAGTAATTTTCAAATCCTTCAGGGATTGTCATATAG
Organism: Conticribra weissflogii; assembly: GCA_036940025.1. Lineage (NCBI taxonomy): Eukaryota > Bacillariophyta > Thalassiosirophyceae > Thalassiosirales > Thalassiosiraceae > Conticribra > Conticribra weissflogii. The sequence goes on from JALLPE010001956.1 coordinate 10,065, forward strand.
ATTTTTTTGTTGTTCTCAAAATCTCCTTTTAGGAATGCACCTTTGATGACAATTACTCTAGCATCATATCCAGCTACCTGTTTGATAGTTCGGACCATACACATTGTTGTATCACTTGTTACGGGTGATGATATTGCCAAATCATCATAATGTTGTCCTTCAACTTGCTAAAATCCTCTGGCTATTAGTCTTGCCCTATAAGTTCTGTCTGACTTTTTCTTCATAGTCCAAGTAGACAAAAGAGGTTGTTTACTTTGAACATCCTCATTCACTCCTGGTTTGCTGTTTTTTGTTTGCTTACCATCTTTCAATTCAATTGGGTTGATCCACTCTCAATTCAAAATGACACAGAATAATTTTGAATCTTTGCTAGCTGCGCTCAATCCAAATTGATTCACACAAAAAGTTGTTGCTATCCATGCTTCTTCCTGATTTGGTTTCATTTTGTTGCTCTCAAAAAGTCCTTTGATGTACTTCAAAGTATGTTTGACATTCCC
>JALLPE010001958.1:0-10557 GCA_036940025.1 Conticribra weissflogii
TCCATCCTAGAAAATTTACAGACCTACCTTGAGAAAAGGGCATCATGACAGATTTTAATTGAAAATGACACTGCCACCACTGCCACAGAGATTTTCTTGTGAGAAGTGGCAGACAAAGATTACTTTGTCAATTATGCATATTTCATGCATATACATTCATACAATAGTAATGATTCTGAAGAGTATATAAATCTTCTGGATTACATCAATTTTAATTAAATAAAGATAGTTATTGTCTAGTTAATTCAGATATATATGTAAATTTAGATAATGGAAAGTAATATATTGAAAAGATGAGATAGATTTGTACCTTATCATATTGTCTTTGTCATTTTACTATCACAGACTATCACTGATAGAACCTGTGATAACTATCACCAATATTACCTTTGATAGTTAACTATCACTGGTATTATCTGTGATAGTTATTTATTTACAGTTATTATCTGTGATAGTTATCTATCACTGGTGTTCACAGTTATTATCTGTGATAGCAAACTATCACTGGTATTATCTTTGATAGTTACCTATCACAGGACAACACTGGATCAGCGCACTTTTTCTGTATGTCTTGACATAGGAATTCAGTATAAATTGTGACTAATCCATTGTCATCCAGTTATTAGCTGTGATAGTTAACTATCGCAGATAAGTTTTTCATCCAAGACTCAAAAAGAAAAATTGCTAACAAATCCGAGCCAATCCAATATCTCCCTGAATCGGGACTTTCTCTTGGTAAGAGGTTAGAAAAAAGTGCTCTAATCAGATTTTGCAACAAATGCTGGCAAAAAAGATATTTTTGATAAACCCCACAAAATTGAGTAGTAGGATACTTACCTAATTAAGTATGAGTAATTACATCTTGAAAATTTTTCCTTAGCGAACCCAGGCCTTTTTCCCTTGAGGTAGCAATATAAAAATATTTATTCATCAAAGACGTGGATTGTTGCAAACATAAAAAATAATAGGTAAATTCAATGTGCGGTATTATAAATAAATTGTAAAATGCCCCAAGATGTGCACTTTTTATCGATATTAAAATATAGTATGTGTGTAAATCACGAGATGATCACCATGTGTACGATCCTTTTTAAATGTCAAAATCAACATACATCGTACTTGGTTCTTTTTTGTTTCTTCATGAAAATAGTTGAAGGATGAAGACTGAAAACATTAAGAAGCTCCTCCGTGCATCCTTGTCTACACGACGATTGAGGCAATTAAACAGAAAGGTCATTTTGCGCAAGGGAGGTCATTCAGGAATATGTTACCAGTTCCTCAGAACCTAATCAAAAAATGTAGTTGAAGAACTTGGAAACTCTCTAGAGAAGGTACACCGGTACAACGCCTGAAACCTGAGGTGCCTTGCTAAGTATGCGAAAAAATATCTATATTTTGCTCTCGCGAGTGTGATCGCTTCTAGACAAAAATTACGTGCGTTTGACGGTGTGACCTTTTTACACTTATTGTACATAATTCTACTCTTCTGTAAGGTACTTTATTCAAACATAATATTTTAGCAAACAAAATGTTCTACCGAATTATAGATTCATAGGGTACTCAGTCGCAGACAACGTTCGACCCATCCATGTATTGTACTCTACCTTCATACTATTATAGTACCTAGTTACAGATTAGCCGTCCGGCCATTCCCGCTGACTCGTTCGAATTAAAGCCACTCCATCAGTCACCCATCGCCCGACCCAGATGACACTTGAAGCAAAATAAAAGAAAGAAATGTATCATATTTCGATGAACATGAAAGAAGATATTAAAAAACAAAACAGAACTGAGTCAAGAGGTCATTATTGTCGCATCTCACACTAGAGAGACGGATCAAATAATATACCATTCCATGACATTCCTTCGGGCCCTTCAAGATGCCACCCCGGCTCCGGCCACCTGCTCCGACGTCCTCGCGGCGCAGTGCCTTCCGTGCGTGAACGATGCCCTCGCCGCAATAGCCCCACCTGTCGTCGATGACGGCGGAGGAATCAAAACGTATAATTGCTCCCTCCCGGGCCTCGAGGGCTTCGTCCCCGGCCAGTACGAGGGAATCAAGATCAACTACCTCAGCTTCGTCACCGAGACGTCCAGCCCGAGCATGCCGGTGCGAGCGGCCGAGCTGGAGGCTTGCACGGGCGGGCAGATCTCCTTCGCCGAGGCGGAGAACGTGTGGGAGGACCCTCTGGCCGACTTGGGGAGCGGGGAGGTCAAGGGCTTCGAGCTGTACGACGGCTATTTCATGTCCTACTCTCATTTTCCCGAGGCGTCTTCCAAGGGCCTCGCCGAGACGCTCAACGAGCGCATTCGCGAGGCGAACGACCGGCTCATGTGGGAGGACGTGCTTCCGAAGGTGAAGAATATGGGCGAGTACCGGAAGGACGGACAGACGAATATTGATTTCTTGATGTACGACGGGGATTTCTTCGTGCCGATCATCAGGCTGGACTTGCTGCAAAAATACGACAAACCGCTGCCGAACACGTGGGAAGAGGTGGTCGAGCTGGCCGTCTTCTTTCACGGGAGGGATCTGAACGACGACGGAAAGGAGGACGACTACGGCTTCTGGTGAGTGCTCTCTGTTTTTTTCGGCAGTTCGCGGACAGTTTGAGGTTTTGGGGCGTAATTTGCGGGAACTTTATTTTTTTGAAGGACTTTGTTGGTAGCGGGAAGTTTGTCATAATGCATTTTTTCAACCGGGTCGAGATTTTGTTTAGAATTTCCGATTTTGAAATAATTTTGTCATCGCGTGCACTCAAAACTGCGAAGAATTCTGAAATACTTCTTTGTCCTGACGCTCTCGTCCTGCGAACAATATCGATCCGACAACTCCATGACCCCGCTGATGGCTCAATATCCAGCCATTTCCCCCGACAGGGCGCCGGGTACTGGGACTGGTGGTGGCCCGAGGCAGTCTACTCCACGTGGGCAACGTTCGATCAGACCCAGGGAATCGGCGAGGGCTTCTTCTTCGACTCCGAGACCATGAGCCCACGCACCTCCGGCCCCGGGTTCAAGAAGGCGGCTGAGATTTGGAAGACGCTTTGGGAGCATGGCGCGGATGGGTGCATTACGGACAACTTCATTTCCGGACGATGTGCCATTGGCTTCAGTCCGCCAGGTATGACTCAGAAAAAATTCGTTCTTCTTCGGCCTGAATATGTATGGTAATCTTAAATTTACCCTGCGCTTATTCGAATTACAAGAGGAATATGAATTTGAATTTGAATTTTATTCTGATTATCGTCTAACTTCAACCTTACGTACTTCTTGCTCAAGGATGCTGGAAGGGCATCTTCCTCGACCCCAATGGCGTCCATCGTAAGGATGCAAATGGCACCGTAGTGTGGCAGCCCAGGTTGAAAAATGGTGATGTCGTGGAGCCATACCGCTTCCGTCCATTCGGGTCCACGGGCTATTACGACCGACAAACCAAGGAGTTCAAAGAATGCACTGAGGAGGCTTGCCCCAGGGCCGAGCCTGTTCCGGCCAAAGGCCACGATGACCTCATCGCCGACGAAAAGCTCACTTCGACGTACGCTTCTCGTGCTCAGATTCTGGACGAGATATTGCCGCCCTCGCCTTTGACTGGAAAGCTCATCAACAGAGCTCCTTTCTATTGGTCCGGAGGCCTTGGGACTCTCATTCGCAAATCGGCCGAGAAGGTTAAGAAAGGTGAGTTCAAGTTGGAGGTTATTCCTCCATCCCTACATTTTTTGAGTCTAATTATTTGAAATCATTCCGATCAATTGATGAAGCGATTTTGTCATGTTACTGACTAATTACGACACCTCGTTTCTACTGAAATAATAATTTTTCCAGACTTCGTGTGGGACTTTTTCGTGTATACCAACTCGCCAAGCACTAGCGTTTACGACGTTGCCAACTACGCCAGCTGGCTAGATGATTGGCGTTTTAGTCAGCTCTTCCCAGGGGATAAGTAAGTGGAACTATTGCGTGTGTGGTTTTTCCTGTATTTCTGCACTTTTTGATAAATTGGTTGGCTTCATCTGTATCTTCCAATTGAACAAAGCTTTCTAGCTGGCGGATGGAGTCAGGACTCTTATGAAGAGCACGCAGCCGTGATGAGATGGGCGCTAAGCACGGATAGTAATGGGGCCCTCAACTTGCGCATCCCGGTGAGAATTGTGTCCTTGTCATCACGAAACCCATTTGATTCTCAATTCTTTTTCTTACGCTGTATTTGTCACTTGAAATTTCAGGCACTGGCTCATTACACGAGAGACACTGTCGGCGGGCTCATGGGCAAGTATATTTCCTACAACATCACACTGGATCAGATGGCAAGCCAGGTGACGTCTGGTTGGGTTAGAATAACAGACGAACAAGGCAAATTAAACCAGCTTGAAATTTACCGCGCCGCTCTTGGGCTCGACCCCTTGTCCACAGTGGATAAATGCCGGTTGCACCGTGAGGAGATGGACATGATCGACCCCAGTGTTTGCAAGCAATACGACGACGACAATACAACACTCATCATCATCGTTTTGAGTTCCTTAGTGGGTGCAGGTGTTGTTATTCTTGTGGTGTACTTCTTGTACAAGCGTTATAAGGCTTTTCAAAAGATCAAAATTGCCCATGAGCGGCAGATGGAAAGTACCCTCAATGAGGCTACGCGGGCACTGCGCATGCTGGATTACCCCCTGCACCTAGTTAGTGCTACGGATGTACGTGGTCGTGAGACGAACACCGAATTGCTGCTCAGAAGATGTGTTTACAATTCAATCTCACTGCGTATTGTTACTTGAATGTTCACAGTTCGTGAAAGGTGGGAAGCTGATCCAGCACGAGAAGCTGCGTAACTCCCATCGTCTCACTGTGCTCGACAACCTGTCTGATGTCGATGCGTTTATCCAGGCTGGAAAGCAAGTTGTGTTCTTCTCCCACCAGTGGACCGCGTTCAACGCCCCTGATCCGAGCAATACTCAATATGAAGCCATGATTGGGGCGTTGCGCGAGTTGGCTAAACTGAATGGTTGGGACCCTAGCTGGAATGATGTGTTCGTTTGGGTCGACTACAGCTCTATTCCTCGTGAGTCTTTACGCTGCATTCATACCCTTGCCAAACCTGTCGTTTGATCATCATCGTATTTGTTCTCAACACTCGACAGAGGCCAACCCTTCTGTGCAAAACTTGGCAATTCGCAGTCTGGCCGTGTACTCGTCCAGTGCGACTTCCTTCGTCGTCGTAGCACCTGATACGCCCCACGCAGATTTGAACAGCGTTTGCGATCTGGACACTTACCAAAGGCGGATGTGGTGCCGGGCCGAGCAAGTATGTCATTCCATGAGAAATGGTACTGATGGTATGTTCCTGGCTATCACCAACAAAGAGACCCGGTCAGTCGAGATCACTCCGGTCAAGCCTGACTTTTTCAGAGAGTCCCTCCATGTCTTTGACGGCGAGCTTTCTTGCTGCCGTTTGGAGCACAAAGGCATGGAAGCATGTGACAGGCAATCGCTTGTCGTGCCCATCCTCGGCCTTTATGGAGAGCTGTTCCGAGCGGCTCATGACGGAATCAAAGGGAACGACGCTGATATCTCCACGGTGAAAACCTTTCTTTCGGAGATTGAGAAGCACCAGGAGGAGGTGTTCCCACGAACTTTTCAACGCGTCATGTGGCGCAAGGACAAACGGGTTATGGAGGAGGTACTCCTGTTCGGCGATCTCATCGAAAGGATGCGTACTCGAATCAAACAGAAGAAAATGTATGTCGTACAAGAACGAGGTGGGACCGAAAGCACCAAGAGTACGACCTCCTTTTTGCGTCATGGGGCACCCGACTCTTCCGTTTTCGTTCGACATGGCCGCCGGTCGTCAGATTTCTCAGAAGGTCCTCCTGAAACGTCAACAACCGTGCGTCACGGCGTTTCTATGGGTCGAGCTTTAGAGCCAGAGAACGAACAAAAACAATCCATTGGGAACAGCCGAGTAGGCGGGAATCCAGATAGCAATGGAGAGATCGCCGTCCCGTCTCAAATTGGAATATCGGAGTCAGAAGATGTCCACAAATCGATCGAAACATCAGTTCCTTCTCCCAAGGATGATGAAATTTCCTAGGACGCCGAGGAAATGAATTCTTAAGTTCCTTTCTGTGAAATGGTTTCCAAACATGCTTTGGCACAAACAATGATTGGTTATTTCGCAGTCAATTAGGCAAAATCACTAAAGTGCTATCATTGGCCCCGGATAAAAATTCATACAATTAAACCAGTGATGCGACAATGTTATTTTCCCAAAAATAGAATATAATTTAGACTGTAGGAAATGGAATATATCATCTAAAACGAAGTATACTGTAAGAAGGTTGTATCATGTGTGCCAATATTCAAAAAACCATTATAGGGAACAAATTAGAAGGCATAAAAAGAAACAGTTGGATAACCATAGCAAAAATGAAGACATGTAAAATCTGGAAGTCTGAAAAGGGTCTTTATTGTTATTATTGTTTAAATTTACAAACCAACAATGATTCATTCTTCTGATTGTTTATTTGCATCAAAATTGAATGCATATCCTCTCTCTGTTTTGTTGTAATTTTTTCATTCCAAATCCTACACAACAGTGATTTGATTTATATCATTTCTCTCAATGTTATTGATTGCCATGCAGGAATCATTTTGAACAATCTCAATTCCCACTTTTATGTTTTCTGTTGTTTTAAGAAATAAATGCCAAAAGTGGCATGTACATGACTTCTGGTCAGTTACTTCAGTCAAAAAAGATTCACAAAAGAGTCAAAAAAGAGTAACAAACAATTCACAAATGTTATTTTCTGTAATCATTACCACATAATCAGTTGAATTGGTAAAGTGCCTTGATTGTTGAAAATCCCTAAGTATGGAATCTTTATGTATATGTGTTCATTCATTCCAAACTTTTATATCATAGCAACAACAGTAGTCATATTATGGAAGCATTTGAATGCTTAAACATTTAATCAGCTGACCAGTCATTCAAAGACACAATAACTCATATGGAGAAGAATAGAATATATTCTCTTCAGAAAATGAAATCATTTTGACTTACATTACATCTTCTTTGGTCAAAAAACTAGTTATCATGGTAAGACCTAAATATCAAGTACAACATCACCTAAGTGGTGAAGAAACGGTACTGCAAATGGTGGTATTATTGTGGAACATTAGTATCATATCAATTGTCTTGCCAAGTGTATGGCTAAGTCTGTGATAAACTGTATTCAAGTGCCATTTGCACTTGGAAGAGGCATCCATGTGAATCCAGCAAATGATAACAGGGAGGATTTTAAACACTTGATGCATTGGACATAAATTGAGAAATTGAGATATGGAATTTCAAACAAACAACAGGATTATGGGTGGTGCAAACAACACTTCTTGGGTTATGGTCACCTGGGTCAATTGTATCTTTCAGTTTGGCAATAATGTTGAGTTGATTGCAGAAGAGCATGTCAGTGGAATTGAATGAGATGGAGGGATTATGAAGCAGAATAATGACATTTTTATTGGTTGTACCTTGGAGATGGATAATCTTATGGAGATGAATGCACTTTTGGTTTTGATTTGTGTAATAGACAATGATGAGAGTGGTACAGAGGAACCACATATCCTTTCAATCCATGGCCATGTCCAAACTAGTCATTTCTATCTCATTGAGGTAAGTGGAGTGACTGTAACTATTTTCAGAACCCTGTGATTGGATTGCATTACACAGCCCTCATGCCTTAAAACAGGTCATCATCATTAGACAACCTGATGGGTTGGACATGGACCATTTCATCAAGTGCGTTTTAGCACGAATTCTGATGAAATTAGTGATATTGCATTTGTGCCAAAAGTGATCTTATTTCCTCCATGCAAGATATATTCACAAATAAATAAACACAGTCTTGACAATCATTCAGTGATGTTTTAATAAATCTGGCAAATAATTCAATGAGAAACATTCAACAATTTGCAGATTCTTTTGTCTATGCTGAGAACAACTTGTATATATTGCATAACTGTGTCTCATGATTGTGTTGTTTGTGATATCAATATGTTCTGTTTCTGTTATTGCTAATCCAAATACAATGTTTTTGACAGTATTAAAAAGGGATGACGAAGTATTCAATATTAAACAAACAAAAAACCTCCAATTTCAATAATTATCACAACACATTTTCATTGACCCAGATATTATCACAAAATGGCATTGTCCTAACTCTCTATGGACAAACGTACAATGGAGTTGAGAAATAATTTTCAATAGACAACAATGGCTCCAGACAAGATTCTGCAACAGAAAAATGGAGATAACTATGGTGACTTTTTATGTTTCTATAGCGTTGGTCTTTCCTATTGCAAAATAATTCCAAGATATTCAGTATCAAGGGAGGATATGGTTCATATTAAAGAAATCATGGCTGTTTACATTACATCAATATTTAGTGAACAAGAACATCACCCTGTGATTTTAATCAATAAAAAATCTAGGTGATACCAACAAATTTAAGTAGTTATCAATAATAGGATGTAGATTTACCATCATAGTGTAGACAAAACTAGTAACTTAACATGATGGCAAAATTATTTATTAATTTCAACAATACAAAAGATGTTATTCTAATAAAAAGTTAATAATATTTGATTGTGACAGGCAACAACAAGCATAATTTTAACTCCGAATTAATAAAATTGTTGGCATTCTAATTGTTGTGTTTCCTTGGTTCTAGATCATCTAAGATGATTCCCATTGTTTTGTGTTCCTCTATGTGTATGGCATCTTGTTGCTATGTTGGCATAGCATTAACTCAAATTAGGAGAAATGACTGCATGTAATCAGATCATATGTTGGTTCATGCATCTCACAATGCCGTTGAGAAAATTCAAAATCCCCTACTTTTGTTTAGGAGATCATTTTGTTTATAGGACAACACAAGAAGGTCTGATGTATATGTACATGTACAATATCTCAAATCTTTCCAATTACCAACAGTTTGAAGGATGCTCTATTGTTGAATTGTCTTGGGGCCTCATTCTTGTAAACTGTAGGGATCTGGATCCTCATTGTTGATGAACTCTTCTATAAAATGAGGAATTGGTGAATGATATCCACATAATACAGTCCAGTAGATTTTCTCTATGTATTTTCTAAAGAATTTGAATCAAAATCTTCATCAAGTAATATTATAATATTACCAGTTTGTCATTAGAAGAAAAACATGGTTGATATTAACCCTACAGGTATTTTGTTACAGAGTTACAACACGTTTTCAATTATTTATATATTGGTATATGATCATTTAATGATTCTAAAGTGGATGATAGTCAAAGTAAAACATGCCTTAGAATGTTCAATACAATGAACATAATAAAGCTAAAATGCCTCCAATAATTGATCAATGAAGTTATCATTTTTGGATTCAAAGTTGAAGTGGATATCAAAGAATTTTTCTATTTGTCTTGATTTTAACATGAAGAATTTTATGAAGCATGACAGCTTGAGAACAAATTTAGGGTGTCAGTTTCATTGCTAAAAAATTGCATTCAATTAGTTACAAACAACAAAAATCAACATGGAACCTTGAAATAATGCTTGATTCATAAACAACTTTTCAAATATCTCTCCTACAAACCTCAACTAGTTCTAGTAACCAAGTTTTTGATAATATTTTGATGTTATTTTAATTTTTAATATATGGAGTCTTTCTAATGGTCTACATGAGAATGATTGACCTTAAGCCATCCAAACCTTTTTTACACTTCCATTGTCATCCAGATTTTTCATGAAACATCAGCATTTCAACATCATTGGCCAACTTTTACATTTTATTTTGATTTTTAATATATGGGGTCTTTCTCATGGTCTACATGAGTATCATTGGCCTTATGCAACCCACTACTTTTTACACTTCCATTGTCATCAAGATTTTTCATTCAACACCAGCATTTCAATTTCATTGGCCAACTTTTGCACTTTAATTTGATTTTAAATATGGGCTCTTTCTGGTGGTCTACATGGGAATGATTGGCAATAAGCCACCCACTACTTTTTTACACTTCCATTGTAATCCAGATTTTTCATTGTTCATAAGATTTTTCATGAAACACCTTAAGCCACCCACTACTTTTTTACACTTTCATTGTCTTCCAGATTTTTAAGAAACACCATCATTTCAATTTCATTCGCCATTTTTTGCATTTCATTTTGATTTTCAATATATGGGGTCTTTCTGATGGTCTAAATGAAAATGATTGGCCTTAAGCTACCCTCTCCTTTCCTACACTTCCATTGTCATCCAGATTTTTCATGAAACACCAGCATTTCAATATCATTGGCCAACTTTTGCACATTGTTTTGATTTTTAATGTATGGGGTCTTTCTCATGGTCTACATGAGAATAAAGAGCCTTAAGCCACTCAGTACATTTTTACACTTCCATTGACTTCCAGATTTTTCATGAAAAAGCAGCATTTCAATTTCATTGGCCAACTTTTGCATTTTATTTTGATTTTCAATATATGGGGTCTTTCTCATGGTCTACATGAAAATGATCGGCCTTAAGCTAC
>JALLPE010001959.1:0-10556 GCA_036940025.1 Conticribra weissflogii
TGAAGTAAGCTTAGCTATGGACGAACTCAATGTTCCAGTCAACGCATTCCCGTACAGTTCTAAATTTTCGAGTTTCTTCAATGAGAAAATAGTTTCAGGGATGGTCCCATGTAGCCTACACCGCGATAGAATAAGATCTGGAAACAGCAAAAAAATACAATTACAATTAGGCCATTGTGATTCAAAGATTGAGCGAACCTCAATTTTCCCTCACCAGTTAAAGCCGATAAATTACCAATGGACCTGGGGATCGTGCCGCTCAGCTTGGTCATACTTAAGTTAATGTAAGCGAGGTTACTTAGCGACCCTATCGAATCTGGAATAGTGGACGATAGACCGCTTGTTGATAAATTAACTCGCGAAAGAGATTTCATTTTTCCAATTTCTGACGGAATTGATCCGCTTAAGAGAGTGCAATCTGAAAGGTCAAGATGAATGAGATTTTTTAGCTTTCCAATCTCAGTAGGCAAAGTACTTGTCAGCGTACGGGATTTCAATTGCAAAATCTGCAATTTTCGCAGTAAGCCCATTTCTGAAGGGATCCCGAGACACAGCGCTGGGTGCTTCTTGGCACCGACACAAAAATTAGCATCAACTAAGACAATACCCGTGACTCTGCGATCGAAATTGCAGCTTATTCCTTTGAGGAGGCAAGATTCAGTACTCATATCGTCCCATTGTTGAAATTCATCACCCCATTCAGGGCCATTAGTGTAGGTGTAAAATAGCCTCAAGATTTCCCTTTCCGATAAAACACTGTTGCCATCCATATCGCCGATCAAAAAATCTTTCGAAGGACAGGTCGTTTGGCCTAACATTTCATTCTCGGGACATTTCGCACATGGTCCAATACCCGTCGCTGAACCGGACGGGTGGAAAGTTCCACGTTTACACATCACTGCATCGCATCCATACTTTTCTGCATTTTTCAGTCCCTTATGTTGACACAAGTATTTTGGAACGGTGCCAGAAAACCTTTGAATTGATAGGTGAGAAGTGAATGCATTGAAAATCAATGACAGCAGCGCTGAGCCAAGAGGAATCGTATGTTAGTCGAACTTACTTGTTTTCGGTTAGGTTCAGGTAACGAAGATTTTCCATAAAGGAGACTGTCGAAGGAAGGGTTCCAGTGAGGAAATTATACGACAAGTCTAACTCTGTTAGGCTAGGGCCGGCGTAGCGGTAGAAATCATCATGTATTGAAGTCAATTTGTTGGAATTGAGTGAAAGACGCTGGATATAATTTTGCCCCTGAAATTCATGAACTTGTCCTTCAATAATTACATAATGAACGTTAAATAAGAACAATTGTTGATGTCAACAGAGAAATAAAAGGCTTTCATGCACTAACCTTCAAACTGGTTGTGACCAAGATATATATCTGTCAGGTGCGGGCAGCATGTTGAGAAATCAGGGATAGTTCCCGTCAGCTGTTCAAGTGTTTGGAATAAAAGATCATTAGCGATTATGGCCCAATATGTTTCGAACAAGAGCTATCAAATAAAACTGACTCAGCATTTACCTTATTTTTTGTCAAATCAATAATTTTCAGTTTTGTCATCGAGCCAAACTCTGGAATCGTATAAGCTAAGTTATTTCTACCCATGACTAGGCTGTAGGATGAAAGCAATTGAGAGTTGCACAAGTTTCAGCAAAGCATCATTTGCGATCGAGTACAGTTCATGAACAAACGCATATCACTCACCTCTTTAATGATTCCATTTTTCCTACAGCGGGCGGAATACTACCTTCTATACGATTATTGCTGACATCCAAATAGTTAAGAGATGTCAGGTTTTCCAAATGCAGTTCTCCGTAAAACGCTTCAACACAACCAGCCACCGAACACAGAAATGTGAGTGCACTTGAACGATCAAAATAAAATCAATTAAGAGCGACCTATCATTATCGAATCTCGCACCATTCCTTTCTAACCACAATTCCAACAGTGTCGAGGGTAGATGTTTTGGAAACGGACCGCGGAGTTCATTCTGACTAACATCCAAAAACTCCAACTTTTCAAACATCCCGAAAGACTCGGGAATGCCGCCCTAGAAAAGAAACAAATGGGCGAAGAGCACAGTTACAATCACTACCACAACTGAAGATGTAAAACGCATGATGAATTCGGAGGAACATTCAATACTTGCATTGATACGATTACCCATTAAATTCAGCCTGTGCAAGTTCCTCAGCATGTACAAATTTTCGGGTAGCTTGCCAACCAGCCGCACGCCTAGATGAACTAAATCAATTTTGGTAATTCTGAAATGGCTCCATTTGACAGTAAACACGGAATGCGGCTTTAACACAACAACATGATCAAAAATATGCGAGAGTAAAGACAGTAAAACTCACGAGTCCGAAGGAGGACAAGGCAGACCAGTCCAGCCATCAATCAAACGTTCGCCATCACATCGATCCTTTGCGTTATCATGATCATCCATTACCTGCCCTTTGCCCTGACCGAAAGTCGTAAATCCACAAGTGACTCCCACCCAATCACAGTGACTAACAGTTGGATCGTCATTCATCCAGCCATCATAAACAACCAGTGGGTGTGATTCCCAGTATTTTTTTCCCGCCAGTTTGTGTTCGGGGAATAACCAAGGAGCGGGAACGGGGATCATCCCCGTCAAGGAAAAGAAGGCGTCTTCCAGTACAGAACGTTCTGACCAATACCCTCCGCTCGTGCGGTGATATTCCAATTCTTCCAAAATTTTGGAGCAATTATATCCCAGCAGCGGCAAGGGGATGTCGTCTCTCAAAGACGATCTCACATAGTTCCTGATGGATTTGTTGCATTTTTTCGGATAAGATATCATGCCCCAAGAAGAAAGGATTTTCTTGTGATTTATTTCTTCTTTTCCGCGCTTTTTGTCGAGTAGAGAGATCGACGGATACGCTTCACTGACTTCTTCTTGGGCGGCAGTTTGCTTAATGTGTTGCTTCTTTTTCCCTGTATTTTGGATTTGCCCACTCAATAAACTATTTTCGATCGATCCCCTATTCACTATGGGAATCACCGGAACGTCTGTTACGTACGATGGTAAGAATGCATTGCCCGAGCTAGCACTATCATTTTGCGATTTTAAAAAACTGTTCGAATTTTTGGATGTAGTCGTCTTGCTTTCAGACTCGACAAGCGGCTCCTTCTTCGCTTGTTCCCCAAGATTTGAGATTTTTTTATTGTTTTTGTTCTCCTGTTCGTTCGGAGATTGGTTGTTTTGTTTCTCTTTCTTAATGCACTGTTGCTGCACCCGACTTTGATCCTTCGTCATATTCTCTTCATCTTTCTCGCTTCCACTTCCAGAAATTATCGCAGTAGCCTTCACTTTTACCCTCACACTTTCCTGCAAAGCACGCGACAGGTCTTGAGGCAATTCAAGCTTGAATTCCACCCTCCCTTCTGTTCCTTTCATGAGATTGCTTTGTGTTACCAATGAAACGACTTGTTCTTCGATGTGATCCCTCAGAAGGTGCAGGACATCCTGCTGCTCTTTCGTGACTTGGACCACGGCGTTGCTCGCGACCGATGACGACGACGGCAACGACGACGAGCTGCCATCCGATATTTTCTTTATGTTTTCCACTTCATCGGTTTGTTGGACGAATTTTGCCTGGGGAAGCAACAAATCGTTGGATCGGATCAGTTGATTTATTATGGCATCGACGATTGTTTTCACATCAGGCCTGGATTCTCCATTTTGGTCCGTTTTGAAGAGATTTTTCTTGTTTTCGTTTTTATTGAGGCTGTCATCTGCGGATGCTCCGGATGCACTGAAATGGCTGTTTCTGTCGAAGCTTTCGCGGTTCAGAGTCGCAAATCCTACGACGACGAGGAGGAAGAAAAATTTGGGTGATATGATTTGAATGGATGTTTGACGTGATGGCATCATTGTCAAGGTTTGGGTTGATGTCGAAGAGAACAATCATTAAGGTTCATGTTGGGATTTGACACTAAAACATGACTCCGCTGAGCTCCAATATATATTATGATTTTTTTCTGTTGTCCAGAGCCGAACGAGTTTGATGAAAACACCCTGACAGCTTGATCATTGTGCCTACCACTAGTAAGATACTCTCATCTAACAATCAATACTATCAAAATTGACCATCAGATCATCGTACCATACCAATGCCGATATATTTAAAGAATCCATTTCAAATTTTTATTTGAATAGAGAGAAAAAATTCAAATTAAGCCATTCACAACAACAACCATGTCGGAAGAAAAAATAGTGTCACCTCCCAACAACCTCATCCCGAACAAAACCCGCCTCCGCGACCCCTCCGGCTTCACCGGTACCCTCCTCTATATCGGCCCCGTCGCCTCCGCCAAATCCCCAACCGAAATCTACGCCGGCATCGCCTGGGACGACGTCACCCGCGGAAAACACGACGGGTCCGTCATTTGCCGCCGCAGCAATCAAATCGTACGGCATTTCAAATGCGGTCCGACGCAGGGATCGTTTTTGCGGCTGCACAAAGTGGACGCCGGGGTGGAGTTGACTCCGGAACTGATGAGAGGGCGGTACGTCCGGCCGGATGCCGAGTTGGTAGCGCCGGGGAATCTCTTGCCGCATGTGGCGAAGACTTCGGGGGGGCGAGATAAGCCGATCGAATTTTGGGGGGAGTTGAAGATTAGGAATCGGCAGCAATTGGAAGTCGTAGAAGATATCTCTTTGAGAATGTTGGGGATTGCGCGCCCTTGTGGGGAAAAGGAGAGGGTGGGAATGGAGGAGTTTCGACATTTGAAAGGGATTGATTTGGCGGGTAATTTACTTTGCGATTGGGAGGATGTTTTGGATATTTTGAAGCAATTTCCGCTTTTGGAAACTGTCAGTTTGGCTTCCAATCGGATCAATGACTTGGTGTCGGCCAGGAAAGGGGAATTTTCATTGATTAGGTCATTGAATTTGAACAATTGCAACATAGCAAGTTTCAGAACAATAGAACTAGTGGGGAAAACCATGCCAAACCTCGAAGAATTGTGCGTGGCTCATTGCATTCTTTCAGATATTGGGACCTTCAATAATGAACATTCTGCTCACGATGAAGACGACAAGCCGTCTGCATTGGCGAAGATTTTCCAAAGTCTCATTTTATTTGATGTCTCGGATTGCCAGCTGACTTCGTGGAAAGGACAAATATTAAAACTTCAGCGACTACCGAAACTTGAATCCCTGATTCTCAACGACAATGAAATCAGCGACATTGAATTTTTGGAGTCCAACTCGGATGTTGATGAGCACGGGGCGTTGCCCGTCAAAGGTGCCATCTTCCCAGCATTGACATCACTACAACTTGCTGGAACTTCCATTTCGTCTTGGTCAGCAATTGATTCCCTCGACAATCTACCATCGTTGAGATCACTGCGGTTAAGAAATACACCTCTCACAAATACATTGGGAGTGGGAGAAGTCAGATCTATCGTAATTGCACGTCTTTCTCGTTTGGAGTACTTCAATGCATCTCCAGTAACGGATAGAGAGAGGCTTGAGGCAGAGAGGAGATATGTCAGTAGTGTGGCGCGTGAACTGTTGATGATTTCTTCGGAGACGACTTTACGTGACACTTTGAACCAAAGCAACAACGATAATAGCGGGAACTGCAATGGCAACAATCCAGCTCATAGCGAAGTTGACTCTAAACGTACACAAATCATTTCACGCCACCCACGCTTCACAGCTTTAATCGATAAGCACAAAGATACTATGATTTCATTGACTTCCGGCTCCTGCCCAAAAGCCGGTGTGGTATCCAATCAAGGAGGAATAGGCGAGGATGTGATCAATGTCACAATACGGTCTCTGGTAGCTTCAAGTTGCGACATGGAACCATTGAGGAAGCGTCTTCCCAGGAGTTTGAAGGTAGGAAGGATTAAAGCCATGTGTGCACGGGCATTTGGAGTAGAGATTGATTTGCAAGTATTGCATTTTCGAGTTGAGGTAAGAATACATATGTTGCGCTCCAACCTTCACATTCCCTTTGAATATGAAGTAATTTGCTTTTCTAACAAGTGGTTTGTTATACTGACCACTAGGGAGACCCTTTCCCTACCGAGCTTGATGATAT
Source organism: Conticribra weissflogii (assembly GCA_036940025.1). NCBI lineage: Eukaryota > Bacillariophyta > Thalassiosirophyceae > Thalassiosirales > Thalassiosiraceae > Conticribra > Conticribra weissflogii. The sequence goes on from JALLPE010001959.1 coordinate 6,079, forward strand.
AGAACACACATTAGCATACTACGGGGTCAACGACGGGGCTGAAATTCTAGTCAATGAGATTGATGTTGAAGCACGCGAAAGAGAAAAAGCTCGTCGCATTGAGGAACACAATCGTTTGGTGGAAGAACAGGAGCAACATGTCACCGTGTTACAGTCGATGCAAAAGAGCGTGGTAAATGTTCTCGCTATTGATACTGAACAGAAACTTTGAATGGGGTTTTCGATGAAAGAAGCCACTTGGTGGCCACAATTTCGTACGAACTCGTTGAGCTTTTATCGTAAATATTCATGTTTTTATATATTCTAAACATAACATCTGGTCATATTACTATCGTTCATATTTCAAACATGGCTAGGGACGACTTTCTGACAAAAAATCCAAGCATGCAACCCCAACGATTTTTGAGAAACAAGCGATCTAATTAATGCCTCGAACGAGACCACGGATGAAAACATAATCATCGCGATTCAGGGATGAGTGCCACTATTACCTCATAATATATGATCCCATATTTGTTGAGGTTTCGCGTAGCAAAGGTTGGTAGAATATAATTGACCAACTGTAAGTTTGCCGTGAGCAGTTGTTCTCGAGTCAAAAGTTTGCTTGACAATCTTAGTTGTCCTCGTTGTTGGAGACGAAGTCAATCTGTTCCCAAAATTCAAAACTTCAAATATCAGTACTTTCATTTCTTTGAACAAATTCAGATCGAAGATGTGACCAAATGACCATGTATTAGTTTTGAATTTGGCGCTACATTTTTGTCAAGGATGGTGAACCCATTAAGATACGGTTGATCGCGAGGTATGCTGATGAAATGGATGGTGCATCGCAGAGAAGATTTTAATCAGGACATGAAATCATCGACAGATTCAATTGGAAGAAAAAGTATTTTCCGCAGCGTCACCCCATTTCCCTTCGAAGAATTGTTTATGGAAGTCATCTATCGATCAATCTCATTATAGAGGAACGTACATGTTTTTAATGAACAGTCGCGACTAAAATTTTTTGAAGTTATAATTTGTTCGAAAATCTTGATGGGTGCTCACGCACAGACCAAACCCATTGTAGATATCAAAGTTTTTTGGAAGTGCTGCGACTGGTCAGCCCTGTTTTCCGAGTTTTAGTAATCCTTGATACTTAGCACCCAATGAAAACAGAATTGATTGGGAGGTAGATTGGTGTTTCCAGTGAGAGGTGGGTCGATGGAAACATTGACAACTAGGTCATTCTCCTCGATTAAGCGAAGGGTGTCCTGATCTTCGACGTCTATGCAGGAGCAGGTTTTTTCTGCACTACAGAATGATATCCTAAAAAAATAGATGTGATAGTTGGAAGAATAGCGCCTTCCGCGAGTTTCTTCAAGTGAAAAAGGATGGATCAGAATGGATCTTCATTGAGATTGACAATTCTGATCATTTTGAAAACTCTGTTCCTTGAATGACAAACGGAACAAGATATGATCAGTCCAAAGAAATATATCATTCGAAAGGCTTGTATGTGACTTTTGATGAGTATCCTAGGCAAATATTTGAATTGATATTATATTGAATCTGTTTATCACCTAGCACCTCCGAAACTATTTTCACAATTACTATTTTCGTTTATTGTCGTGTCATCTTCTATTCAATTACCAATTCTACTCCAAGCATATATACCCTCCCGAGAACGCGAGGACAATTATGATACGATTGTGGCTTTTGGACGTGTCTGTTATTTGCAAAGTCAATTATTAGCGCATTTTTGTTTAGTTGTTTTGAGTATAAGAATTAATGAACTATTCTAGTATCAAAATAACTTAGAAAAATGTTGTTTCCGCTATGGATCCCGTTGACAGTGTACAAATGCCACAGAACTGCCCAAAGAAAAGGCGTAAACGTTGCAAATTCATATCGTATATTTCAAGATCCAATAAGATGAAATTGCAAATAATTGACGGCCTAGTACTCCTTCGGCGTAACATTGATTTTCCCTGATATCGTCCTTCGCCGCCGTCGTGAAGCGATGGGTGTTACCTCAATTTGGATTCCAAAGTCACAAAACACTCTTTCGTTTTTACCCAATGATGGCATGGCATTACTATCCGAATAGTGTGTTGGGATCATCTTACTTTGCTTGCCATGATCATGTTCAAGAGCACTTGAGCAAGTCTGGTTGGAGTGATTTAATTGTTGTTGCGTCGAACCATAATTGGTTTCCTCCTTATGATTTTCGTAAAACCGAAGTGAGTACAGATACTCTTCAACCGTTCTTGTCCCATCTGTGGAATGATCCAACCCATCGATGGGACCGGTTTGATCGCAGCCTGATTGATTGTCGTTTGGATTAAAACAATGATCGTTCTCATCACGGTCCCTTAGAGTATATTCTAATGATCTGCTGATGTTGTTTGTATGGGCCGCAACTTGGTCGTTTGGAGTTGGTTGTGCAGGTAATGTACCGCCAATATCGAATTCACCTTGAACGTAGTCATTGCTGTATTTGGTATTGACTTGAAAGTCACAACCATTGCTATCATCCAAATTTCGGTTGTGAGAGCTCAATCCATCACATAATATATCGCGCCAAAAACTTTGATTGCCACTTCGAGAATCACTAGACTGAGTTTTTTCAAAAGAAAAGTGGTCCCAATCGCTCGCATTATTGCGACGAGACTCTCGATGGAATTGCTCAAAAAAGACGCCATCCTCCTCGTCGTCTTCGTCGTCCTCGGTATCACAATCAATCTCGAGCAAATCTTTCTCAATGTCACACGGCGCTGTCCTGATAGGCAAATCGTCAAGTAACATTTTGATGTCGTTGCTCACTTCATGTTGTTGAGTGATGTATTCCTTCGGCTTCTGAACTCTGGAAGGGTGAAACTGTCTATGACGCTTATGACGGTGACTACGTTGGACCTTTTTTCGCGAATTGCGCTCCTGGGGTCGACGGCTCTTTCGTTGCTCTCCAATGAAACGTTTGCGTCTGTCAATTTCATTTTTACCTTGCTCCCTTCTACGTTCCACTTGATGGAATGATTTAACTAAATCGGAGAATTTTCGGACCACAATAGACTGATATTCCACTGTATTGAAGGTGATTTTACCACCGTCTTTTTCGGATGGGTCGATTTCGATCGTCCACTTGATCTCAAAACATGGTACAAATTGCTTCACGAAGCTTTTCTCTATGTTGACTGGAACAGGTTTGAATTTTTGTCTGCTTCCGATGTATTTGTTTCTTTCATCTCGGTTCCAAACTTCCAATCTCGCCAAAAGTTGAGGCAGCGTTTCTCGAATGTAACTTCGGCTAGTCTCGATGGACATCCCCTTAAAAATCATTGTTGAGTTGAAGAGATCCTTTGCATTCACGGTGAAGATGTGCAGTGACTCCTTTCTGGAATTGATCAAATCTGGAATGATGTTTGAATTGGGAGCGAAGTATTCATTGACGATGTTCCGAGGGGCAAAGTTCGGCCTGATTGCCATGGCTTTGTCCCGAACTGATCGCATGAACTTTTCTTTGTGAGAAACAATGAAGCACCCTTCGCCCGGACCGGTCCCACACTCTTCACATCCATGTTTTTCGTGTTGCGATTTATTCCCCGAATGAAGACACGTGGAACAACAAGTGGTTCTGATCGTGCTCGGGCCATCATCATCACATTGAACGCACATCCTGTTTTCAGATAGTTGCACGGTAGTCTCATCCTCACGCTCCATGTCTTTTGCGACTTCATCTCCCCACTCAAGAAGCTGATCCAAACACGTCCTGTCACCAGGCCGATGCGTCAGACTCCGACAAACCTGAAGAAACTGAACCGCCTTCTTACCCCCCAAACTTTGAATTCCAAACCCCAACATGTCACTCCCAGTTAGTATCGCAAAAGCCACGACATCCTCTCGAGAAAGCGAAATCGTCTCATTTGGCTCGATCGCTGAAAATTTATCATCTTTCTTAGCCTTTAAATTCGTGATGTCATATCGAATCACTTGGCGATTCTCCAAATTCTCGATCGAGAAATTAGTGTAAACGACCCTTCCCCCGAAAGCGAAGCAATCCCCATCATTCGAAATGATTCCGTCGACCAATCCCCGTTCATTCAACAATGCGCAGAGTGCTTCCCCCTCGGCTTGGGCTTGAACAACAGGAACTCCGAGCATTTTGACGAGTCGAACGCATCGTTCGGATGCGTTCCAGAATCGAGACCCAGATCTCGGTTGAAACTTCTGAAAGTTAGATGAAGAACTTTCCGCGAAAGAAGAAGAAAAGGACGAGGCAAAATGCTCTCGAATGCGACGTTTTCCTTCCGCAACGAACACTAGGCACAATCCAAGCTTGAGCAGTTTCGTCGTACGTTGATAGACGAGATGCAAGGCCGGATCGGTGTGGAAAGTTGAGAGGGCCGTGGATGCGAGCCCTTCGCAGATCCAGATGGAGAGATCGACAGCAAGGATGGATGGTTTTTGAGTAGAACTACTTTGATTGTTATGTCCGTCGT
>JALLPE010001960.1:0-10560 GCA_036940025.1 Conticribra weissflogii
CAAGTAACAAGTAACAAGTAACAAGTAACAAGTAACAAGTAACAAGTAACAAGTAGCAAGTAGCAAGTAGCAAGTAGCAAGTAGCAAGTAGCAAGTCACAAGTAGTAAGTAGTAAGTAGCAAGTAGCAAGTAGCAAGTAGCAAGTATCAAGTAGCAAGTAGCAAGTAACAAGTAGAAAGTAGGAAGTCATAAATCACAAGTCACAAGTCACAAGTCACAAGTAACAAGTAGCAAGTCACAAGTAGCAAGTCACAATTAACAAGTAGCAGTAATTTAAGTAAAAAAGATTTCATTTGAAGTTATTTCATTATTCTTTTATGTCCACTGTGATTTGTATATATTTCCACAAATCATAACATTAATCATTCTAGTACATCATAACATTAATGTTTATATTTCTGTCTTTTGTTTTTTCTAAGCAATATAAGACAAAGCGATCAATCCAAGAGTTCTGAATTTTTTGTGTGTATTTGTAAATTACAAAATTATGCATAATGAGATTATTTTTATGTTTCAAAATAAAAAATTGCTAATGTATTTCTTTATAGTCTAAGACTACACAGCTTTTCTCAACAAAGGATCCTGTCCTGGCTTCAAATAGCAAATCGTAGGCTCATATCAGATGTTTTGGGTTTGTTTGTGATGGTAATTTTGTCACATTCAACCAAGCCATCTGGAGCAAAAATTAGAGACCATAAAAAATGTGAACGTTTTTTGTCAAGAAAAATGTTGAAATAATAGAATCACAGCTTCATTCTGCTAACTGCAATCAAGGAAAATATTGCATGTTTACTGTGTCTTAAACCCTGGTTTTTATGGTAGTACATGTTGCATATCATGTTGTCATAAGATACCAATTTTGAACTTGAAATTTAAGGATTAATTATAATGATTTACTATTACAACATTTGTTTGTAGTACCATAATTGAAATATGGTTGAAAGATTTTACTTCTGAAAGATTTTTTGGATGCAAATTTTCTTATCGATGAATATTTTGCTTGTCACCAATTGTGAATGGAACAGCTGACACAGCACAGACACATGACTTATCAAACCTGTCTCAGTAACATGTTTGAACAGATTACAACACTGAACAAATATTTGTTAGGAATTTGGATTTGGAATCCTACAATATCTCAAAATTTTGTGAGACCAACATGCAAGATGGCTCAACAAGTAAATTTTTTGCAACACTAGTAATTTATGTGTCATCAATATTGTTGTGTTGCAAAAAATGAACTACAAAAGACACAAGAAAGACTAAATCTTTATTTCTAATTTATGTCTCCAATCGTAATAAACATAAGGTGTCATGTTTTAAGAACTCTTCAATGGAATTTCGACATATTTACTTTCTCATTGGCAAAGTATATTCTTTCTGAAACAGAGTCATTGAGAGTATATATTTGCTGTCCCTTGGACAGAACAGACCCATTTATCAGATCAAGATGCAAAGAAGTGATTGCAAGTCAAGACTCATCTATCAGATCAAGAGAAATCGTGATGATGGCAACAATGTTGTCCTTGCCAGAGATGAAATGAATATAAGGGTTTAATTGTTTAATATTATTGACTTGACATATTCTTTGGTCAGATGTAGTGTTGTAGGCGGTAGTTTTGAGGTTTTGAGGTGGTGAGTGTGAATACAAAATTTGACATAAGGCAAAATAATGCAGAACTCTCTGAGAATCATGATGATGGAGAGAAGTCCTTATTTCTAGCCATGTACTTATTCTGAACATTTTTGGCTTGTGTAACCAGTAAGTAACAGGCAGCAATTTGAAAAGTTGAAGCAACAGTATACATGTGAAATGGTTCTTGTATTTGGGATAAAAAAGGCAATCACAAACTATAAGGGCTCTCATGTATCTGAGCATAGTTTCCATTACTGTTTTTGACACTTCTGAGTCAAGGGAGGTACAAAAGAGTTTGGAGGCCATGACACTACCAATGTACTCACATACATCAATAGTACAGTGCTTGTTACTACTAAAAAGTTGGTTGGAATAATTAGTATTTGCTTTGATAGTTGCAAAATCATAGTCAAATGGGTAATAAACTTGTGAGGGTGTAATTAAATGTTCTCATATTCATCTTTTTTAATTTGGTTGACACAGTCACCATAGCTTGAAAGCAAAAGTAAGAAAGGTTGAGTAAGTATTCATTTCTATTGATTTTGACAATGTTGCAATATTTGTTGTTCTATGCTTGACATGCATCCCAGATCCTTTGAGCAAGACCAACAAAATAATTGCAATAGATTTTTTGATCTTGTTTGAGAGAGGACTAATTTTTAATAGTGATTTTGTTTGTTTATGGGTCCATTCATTGATTATGTATAAGAGGCAACCATGGTACAAGGTGATGTCTTTTGGAAGAAGCACATCCTTAGTGAAACAGTCTAAGAAGATTAGTTCTGGGACATTATTTTGCATACAATCTGATTATGCACAAGACTGATTACAGGCTGTTGTCATTGATCCATTCTCACATTTGAAGTTGTTTTCCTTCTGTGTCCAGGCAGGAGACATCAATATCATCAGGTTTTGAGAGACTGGGCACGTTATATTTAGCTGGGTGGCCACCAATGTATAGCTCATCACTTATGGTACAAGTTCAGGTGTACCAACGATGTGATATTCAGATGACTGTTGGGCTAACAACCTCTTTAGCAACAACAGGCTTTTCTGCTCCTAGGCACTCATCATCCAGAGAAGGAGAGTCATGCAATGGCTTGGCATCATGATGGTACTTGACAGCATGAGATTTGTCATAATGATGGTGTGAGCTTGAACAAGAGTGAGAGCTATGAGTCAAACTGTAACATGAATTGGTCTGTGCTTGCAAAAATTGTGCAAGCAGCTACACACATTGTTGACATGACACAACTCCCTGGTGGAGGATTGTTTAGAATCACTGGGTGCATTGTGAAAGGCTTGGCCATCATTTATGGGACAATGAGTGTTGCAAATGATTTTTGCACACTGAATAACATGTGGCAGCAGATTGCAAACCAGTACCAGGGCTAGGATTCTTGCAATGGACCCATTTGTTTTAGGTATCTTCTGTACAGCAAAACCCACAAGGGTTGTAAAGAGCAGTTGCTCCTTCAGGTGGAGATAATGCATTAGCTGACTGAGCATTTTGTGTATATTAGGTATTACCCAAATGTCATGCATTGCATTATTTGAAAAGAATATTATAACTATTGGTTGACTGGTTGGAATTCATCAATGTTGCAATTAGTCCTGTTAGTAATGTATGAGCCACAGCAACTATAGCCACTGGTTGGGTTAGAACTTCAAATTGTGCTTCAAGGTCAGATTGACCCTGAAACTAATCAAAAAGAGACTCAACAGTGTCCTAGAATATCCCAATGGATGTCACTGATATACTTGCCAATGCACACTTGAGAGAAAGAATAGAAGAACAAAACTTTTCATTCCATCTCTTTGAGAGGGTGGTCCCAGATGCAACCACTGAAGTTGGCTGTTTTGACTGGAAAATCAAACTGCATGTAAAACTACATGAGAAACATGTAGATTAGTTTCTTGGGCATTCCATGCATGTAGTGCAGGAAAGCACCACCTGCTGCAACTGTAATACCTCAGCAGGCCATAAGGTTGGAAATTATTGAAAACTTTGGAAGCACACTGGTAAAATAAGTGTCATCATCATTTTTGATGTCAGTGGATTCATGCATGACCCAACTCCAGGTGATAACTAAGAAATTGTATTGAATTGTTTTATGGTAAAAGTGATGTGAGCAGTTGGTAACTTCTCATCATTAGGGGGTGAAATGACAAGATTGTCAAAATGACTGGCAACATGAAGCAAGTAGCCAAGACCAATAGCATCACTGCCAACAACAAAGAGCAAAGAGTTACTTTGTGGCAGAGTATTGTTCCAGCAATCAATCAGCAAAGCATGACTGGATAATCAACAGGCAGGTTGTAGGGGGGGGGTAAAGTTACAAAACCTCTTGGAGTATTAAAATGTGGAGTGCCTGCACCAATAGCTGGACTTGTTTGTGGTTGGGTAATGTTTTAACTGGATTATCTCCCACAGGAATCAGAATTACTAGTGATATGCACAGTTTTGAGCAATGGTAGTTTCAATTTATGAGATCATGGGTATAGAATAAAATGATCTGTTGAGGCAAACCTACAATGACAAGTTAATGTGTTGAATCATATTCAACAATAACAGGAGAAGAGTAGGTAACTGCAATGGACCTGATGTCACCAACCCATATACAGATTGGAAGAGTGGAATACAAACATTAGAGTACGGGGGGATCCAGGTGAGGCATGACTGGGCATAACAGTTGGTTACAATATCACACATTAGCAATGATGTGGTAAGTTACTCCTTAAGTTCATGGTTGACGGTGATCATACCTCAAGATCAATGCTCTCAGGGAAGTGCAGTGGACAAATCAAACATATTTTTGATGGATTTGTACACCAGTGTTGTATTGATGATTGAATTTGATAAATGGTGAGGAATATTGTATCAGTCAGTGCCCCCTTCTCTGAATGCATGATACATTGACTGACATGATGTCTGTCTTTCTTGGGCTACTGTTCACTAACAATTCATGCAACCTCCACTGGTGAAAATTTGTTTTTCATATCTTCACATTAATCTCAGTCTATCTTTGATGTTCTTTATACTTAGAAAATCTTAAATTGAATTCTCTCTTGGTCTGGTTTTTGTTATGGTTTGTTGTGAGATAGTTATGGTATCATACATTAGTAATGATGCCCCACAAGCTGTTGCCTTTGAAGTTTTTTAAAACTGAAAATGGCTGACAATGGTACTTGCCCCCAAACTCAATCTAGCAGCATGCTTGGTTGACAGCAATTATCTTTTCACGCTGCTACAAAGATGGGTGGTATGGTAACCTGCGAATCAACCAGCATGGTGAGGAGAGGGCGTTATGCATGGAAAACAGATACATCTTAGTTCCCCCAACAATGCACACTCTTCAAAAACTTTCTCTGATGAAATCTCTCTCAAATCAAATATACAACATGGCCACCCGTCCCCTCCTTCTGACAAGAATGAAATGACACCATATGGAAGTATCCACAACAACTGCCATTGCCATGCTCCACTGAATAGTATATGGGATGATGACAAGATTGAAAACTATAAAAATGAATGAGAAACAAATGAGATGTTTGTGGTGCAATAATTTGTTCTGTAGTTGGCATGCCACAAGGATGATAAGTCATGTGGTGAAGTGGCAAAATGGTGGACTTGCTGCATGCAATGGTATTACTTCAAAAGAGAGATATAAATGGCACAATGATTTTTAGAACCAAAAGCTGAGTGGAACAAGGGGGAAAAAAGGGATGATGAGTTGATGACAACTTTAACCAATCAACACTATGTTGCTGCTACAATATGTACCAAGCATCAAAATAAATGAGAGAGACATGCACGTGTTGACATGTCTGCATCCTTAAGCCAGGGTGGCTTGCAGTTGTCTATTGATGTTGGAATGGAAATGGGAAGGACTATGGACATTTGAAAGTCTCAGAGTGCTCTGCTGTAAATGGCTATGGCAGACTTTTTCCATTGTGGGAACTTACCTGTATGGGCTGTTGAGTTCAACTGCTTTTGCAAGATATAGAATGTTGCAATGGTGGTTTGTTCCAATAAAGAACTACCCCATTTTTGATTATACCCACTTGAATTGTGAAGTCTTTACTGTGAAATTGAATACAACAAAACAGCCATAATGGCCCAAACATGAATATTTGGAAAAAATTGGCTCAGTGATGGTACAACTATTCAATGCGTGCATCTGTTTGATATGACAGGTATGTTTGGTGATGCCAGTCCTGTTGTTCTGTCTATTTGTGATTGTACTGGTTACATGTCAGAGGGTGGAAAGAAAGATACCACTTACATTGATAAAATGTTTCAGGATAAATTGAATGAATTTGATCCTGTTGGATAGGAACACAGATGTCATCTTTATTGTTGCATCCAATGTTCAGAAAGCTGGCCAAATTTTGTGTCAAGCCTTTCCCAGGGCAAATTGTTTTCATTGTGGCATATCCTGTCCCCCATCTTTAGTGATCTATCAAAACTGAAGCCAATCCCCAGGTAATTTTTTTAGAATATGTAATTGTAATAAAACAAGAATAACAGATCCATCAGTCCTTTTTTAAAAGCTTGCAGATTGTAGGATGTGTTTGGATCAGGTGCAAACCATTGGATCCACATGCACTTCATGATTTAGGCATCAGCAATGAACAATAGGAAATAGATAGGTCTTTTGAGATGGACAGAACCAAGGTTTGCCACTTGGATCTATGCCATGCATTGTCTGCTTTGTCAAATGAGGGCTCTGTTGGCTACTGCTTGCGTCCCTATTTTGTAACTCTAGCCCACAATGCAAAGAAAGCACTGGCTATCCAAGACATTGAAAATCAATTTTGGAAAGCATTGTACTCTCTGCTAAGATCCTGCAACAAGAGCTCTAAGTTACTGTGATGAAAACAAACCAACCATGGACAAGATTTGTTATCTTTGTGATGGGGCTCAGAATGTTTTGCCAAGATCTAGCTATCTTGACTGATCACTCTTCATTTGGTGTTTGGTTAAAGGAATTTACAGAAGAAGTTGATGAAGGGCTTGATGAGGTTTGAGTGCCACAAAAGATGACTACAATGAAAATAAAGAGTGACAATGAAAGCAAAAGTTAACTACTCTTTCATTTTCTTTTCCTTCTGTCATCTCTCACATTATTTCAAACCTAGCATTGACTCCAATGAGGGAAACATGCTTAACTCTGGCAGTCCAGTTATTGCACTATTGGAAAATGTTGCAGAACCTGATACACATTTTTGCAGTTGCTCCCTGGGCCATTTCTGTAACCAAAAAATCTGCTCTAACATAAATATTCAGCTCCAAGGATCTCAGCATCTGCAGATTGAGCAGGTTGTAATGAAACTGAATAAAAAGCCATTTCCTAACCTGAATGTGAACAATGAATCTATTGAAGATACTGTTGTCATATTCTAGATGGAATTCAAGAATTTCAAAACCAACACATATCCTTTTGACAATTCTGGCTAATCCTGAACAAAAGATGCATTTACAGGTCATTCCCATTTTTGGCAGGTGAAATATTCTTTACCTTACATTGAAGTAATTGGACCTGTGGCCTGAAAAGTGACACTGAAGTGCCTTGGTATTTGGAGCTGGTGCATCTTGGAGTGACATGAAGACAATAAGAGATAAAAAGAGGTAAAATTGAGAATTGATTCTCTTGAAAAGTGTGCAGTACTTTACACATCAGCCAAACAGATGCAGGGATTTGTAGCGAACATAAGTGCAATGATCACTTTTGCAATAAGTTTGTACATGAAGATATGCAGTAAGTGACATTATTTTCCCAAACAGTAGTATTGGTGTGATATGCCTAGGGCATGTTCTCCCTAGCGGTTGGGTTACAGATGGACTGAGACAGAAAACCAATACTGATGGTAGTGGCTGCAACACACTATCCCACAGCAGCAAGTGGTAAATGCCTGAAAGCAAGTTCCAATTGGTGATATGAAAATTTTGTCCTAAATAATGAAAGATGTATGATGAAGAATGGTCGAACATGCGGAAATCTGACTTTGAGAAAGGGTGACGTGGTGAAAACATTACAGCGGCCAAAGGCGAGGAGCCCTTGGGTAATTTTGTTTGTAGAGATACTTGAATTGAGGAAGTTTTGGCCAATTATGAGTCAAATATATGCAGCACGCCATATTGATTAATTTTGTTTCTTGTTTTTGTAGGGCAAGCAATGGTGGAAGGAACTCCTTGTGCATGTGGCAGTTTCATGAAATAAAAACACAATAGAAAAATGCAAACATGTTATCAGTTGGAAGAAACTTTCGTTTAATTTTCAAATACTATTTTTACTAATTCTTTTCCATTGTAAATGGAATGACATTTCTATTTTGATTTGTATAAGGACATTTCCATTTCATTTCGCCGAAAGTTTCTCATCAGTAGGTCCAAACGGATAAGTTAAAGACAATGCTTGTATTGAATCGAAGGATAAGATTGCGATCATGTGTACCTTAGGATTTCCTTTTCAAATTTAAGACTGTGCCTCAATCATCGATCGAATCCATTTCGAATTCACTCATTTGAAAATGTTAGTAAAGAAAAACTAATGCAATGGTGGCAATCACAAAGTTTTGCTCTCGCAATTTGACCAGTTTTTTGTTGAAACCGGTCGAGCATGAAATCGAGAAACAAAGCTGTGCCTAGATTATTCTGCGATGAATGAAAGTAACTTTTGCTATTTTCACCCATATGTTATTGTTTCAAACGCATCAATTCTTAGTGGTTAATATCCAAGGTCAAAAGGATCGTCGATGAATTTCAAGAAAAGTTACAAACGAAGAACAATTTTATTATCCATCATCGAAGGAGAAGTATGTTTATATACCCGATCAAACGAATTGAAGATTCCTTTTTCAAACAATGATTCGATGGAATAACGTATCGACAAAAATTTGCCAGAAGAATGAGAATATTATATTAATCGAGAGAAACTGACGTGCACCTCATTTGATCATATTTTCATGAAAACCAAAAACGATAAACACAAATATAAATCAGATTTGTTGAACCAACTGAAGCATATTTGATCTTCTGGACTGGCCAATGGGACAGACAATCATGCGTTCTCGAATTAATCAATTTTTCGCATTTGAGTAAGGAAATTATCACATTATTCTCTCTGGTTTGAAGTACTGTTTGAAACTTATTTTGATTAAAAAGGAACAATCAATATGCGAATCTGAACAACAGTCATACGTAATACATCATCCTCAAACCTCTCGTGCGGTTACCCATTTCAAATGTCGATGTTCTGCGAGATCTCGTTTGGGACAAATTTTCGACCATTACAAACAGTGAATCAATTGCGATGAATTTGCTTGTTCTAAATCACCGATGAGGTCTTTCTCTAATGGAAGAGTGACGATGCAATCCGAGTTAGGCTGATTGAACTTCTGGGCACAATTTGATTTAGTCATTGATTTAGTCATTTCGGGAAATTTCCTGGCAATTCAGTTTACTATTGTGTCTTGGCAATGGAGATAAAATTCTTCCGTCACACTAAACTTGTAATCTTTTTAAAGGATAAAAACACTTCCCTTCAATTATAAGGTAAAAAACAAAATATTTTCATCCTTTTTCACAATTCAAAAGAAGCGCTCATTTTTTTTTTGGATTAGTATAATTCACCAACCCATTACAAACGTGATCTTTATTTGTGTTGGAAAATTGAATTTATTTTCTCGAAGTCTTTATTGGTTTCGTGCAATTGTGAGAAGTTGAAAATTTTGAAATATTGAAAAATTTACATATCTCAGCGCTTCTTTTATTACAACGATGTGGAAAGCATTCTTGATTTTGAGGTCGATTTTGTCCATTCGTTGGAATTGGACTGTATTTAAGATGCTTCAATTGGTAGTGATTTAAAATTAAAAATAGTTCACAGACTGAAATCTGTTAAAAAGCCCAAATGGAATAAATACAATTACCTAATGTGTCACAATGAAATCAGAACGACTGAATAAATTTTACAAAAATAGGCGCAACGATATGTGGTGTGTGTTTTTCTTCTTCATTCTTCAAAAAGAATCCTATGTGAAGTTTTGAAACATGGTCTGAGATAATTAAGGGAACCAGTTTGTTTTCAAATTCAACGAGATATGCCACTTCTTACCCAGAAACACTTCAGTATCTCTATTTTTAAATTTATATGGACGATCTGTTTCTTCACCTGAAAAGATTTGAAAACTGACAATTTCAATTCAAATTGTTAGTATTAGATGTTATCGTAGATACCATTTTCACCTAGGTCCAGATTTCAAACAAAGAGAACAAGACGAAACGAACCTCCCTCATTGCCTACAATCGAGCTGGTTCATGTCACAATGCCTGGTATCTTTCTATTCGTTCGCCCATCAACTGATCAAATTTATGTTTATACATATCACTTCAGTCGCATTATGCCCGAATCGTGAATTATGTAGTCAAATTTAATAAAATATTGGCGAAAGATGGTTTTTGGGAATAGTGTTGTCAATGTAATGCGATTGCAAGAGTAGGACTAATCCATTTTCGAGCGACCTACCGTAACTTGCGACGAATGGATCAAGCTCACTGAAAGTGGGTTTCTGTTTCAGTCGAGATAAAATTAGGTAAAGAGAAAATAATTTTCCAACCATGGCAAAAGATTTACTTTGTTTAGTTGTTAGGACAAGTTGCCTATCGAGTTAAAACGGGCTTACTAACTGACAAGTGACTTTATTCCTGAGTTTGTCCGTCCTGTTATCAAAGCACTGTAAAACCGTTCATATCAATGTCGTGTTAATGCCATTGGGATATGTTAAATATCAATCGTGTCTTAATCAAGGTGATTTGTTGGTTTTTGACATTTCAACACTTCAAATATGACCAAATCAAGATTTGCACATGTTAAAATCATTGTATTTTTCACGAAGGAATGTCCAATTGCAGATTGTTT
>JALLPE010001961.1:0-10559 GCA_036940025.1 Conticribra weissflogii
ACATTATCATAATTCTAAAGTAATAAACATTTACATCACTCAAATATGGGTATATTAGCTATGACATGCTATGTCATAATTTTCATGCATGATCATCTCTAACACTACCTCTCTTTTTGTCATAATTTCCCTTGAGATTGGTAATTGTTATATGAATTTGATATTTTTGAAACAATTCACAAAAAATGTGGCAAGCATTTAAGATACAATAATTATGTGTAAATAGTTTTATATTACATATAAATTTAGTAGAATGAAATCTGTTTTTTCTCTTCATTGTTTAAAAATTATAGCTTAAATTTTTAGGAATTTTTCTTACATATTTTATAAATACAATAAATTTATTGTGTGGCTGTTTCTTTTGTTCACTTCACAGTTTATCAATAAACCTTAACAATGACTATTAGACCTGTCATATTATTTTTGGTATTTTGTAAACCTCAAATATACTACTGGTGGTACCAAAATCAGGTGACAGATGACAAGGACATACCATAAACATTTCAGATGGTTTCCCAAAAACCAAAATGAGCCCTCCACCAAACAAAATTCTGTTGACAACCATACCAAACATTATCATTACACTTTTTCTTGTAAATTGCTATATTTTGATAAAACACTACTTACACTTCAAAATGTACTAAAAATGTTGTTGGTAAGTTCAAAGAAATGGAATAAAAATTTATTTTCAGTATCAAATTTGCAGCTAAATAAATAATTACATACTCAAAACTGAATTAAAAAAATATCGAATATTTTCTTTGTTTTGGCAATCTTAAAGATGTATCTCCAATTTTAGCTGTATCTTCAAAAAAACCAACTATTAGAACTTTTTAGAACTAATTCAAATATATGTAAGAATAATATGAACTTTTCAACAATCAAAAAGACCTTGCGCTATTTTTAGCTAAATCTTAAACCCATGCAATCACAAAAACTTCTTTAGAACCAGTTCACTTTCATAAAACTAAAATCATATGATGAATTAATATCAAAATAATATTTAATTAGTTCAATCAAATTAGATATTATTTATGATAATCCAATATTAGTCGTCAACAAAAATGTTAAAATTTAATCAACACAGATGTAGCATAAATCAAAGCAATAATTTAGAACAAAATACTCAAATAGTACTATTTTAGCAACCATAAAGACCTAGTTTGAAACAATACAAGAAGTAAAGACAAAGTGTGAACTTATGTATATATTACACCAACCAAAATAACCACCAATGAATATCAAAAAACATCATCAATGAGTTGAAACAAAGTAGTTAATCCTTATCATGATATAAAATATTTATCTAAATGAAAAAAGATAGAATGAAGTGAAAATTAAAAAATCATGAAAACTTTCATTGAATCATGAAATCTTGATTTTAACAATCACACATACCTAGAACTCATTGGTTTAATATTCCAATACAAAGTAATTAAGAAGAACAATTCTCTGAACAATATCCTTATTTTAGTTTAACACAACAACTAAATAACAAAGATTTCAAGTTATATTATATGAAACTCATAATAAAACTAACAACTATTTATTAAATATAAAATACTATTGAGTTGAAACAAATTAACAAATTTAAGTATCTAAAATAGGAAATATTGATGAATAAAAAGTTAACTATTGGAAATCTTCCAATTATTTTTTACAATGATTGGTTAAGCTATAATACATACCTAGTTCTAACCAGTGTTAAAGAATTCACAAAGAACTGATAAAAAGATCTCTTGTAGCAACCATGCAAACTACTTTAGATTCACATTAGAACTAAAGAAAAACATAATTTTATGTTTCAATAGTGCTACCAATTACACTTCAAGGTTTACCAATAATATTATTAAACAGTCATCACTGATGAGTTTAAACAAATTCAGATATTATCTACAAATTAGTAATGAAAAATAAATTGACAAATCTAATACTTCTTCAAAAAATTGACCATGAATAGTAGATGGTGTTTTGTTATCAAAATTATTTCCAACAGGTGTTGATAAAATTTTTTCTGATTTTAGTGCAACATCAAGGTTGGTATAACCAGTAGATTATGAGTGAGTCAATGATCAGGTCAGATGTTATTTCCTTTGCTTGATACAGTATAAGTAAAAATGATTTTTATCAGTATTACAGCTTTTGAGAATTGTGACATGAGAAACAATATTAATTGATATTTTGTGAAAATTACGAGAAAATTTATTCATGCCAGATGTTTTTCCCTTGTATTATATAGTATTTGGAAAGGTGATTTTCATCGGTAGCACAGTTTTTGAGGTTTGTGATGCGACGAATGACTTGAAAACAGTGATTTTTGTGAAAATCACATATGTTTAGGTTCCACCAAGGATACCTTTGTAACCAGTGGATGAAGTGTAGAGACAATGAATATCACTTGTTACTTTCTTGTTGTAAATGGCATTCTGAAAGTTCTTTTTTCTCAGTAGCACAGCTTTTAAGCTTTGTAAAATGTAAAATGAGGAATAACTTTATTTCAGTGACTTTTGTGAAAGTCAAACCAAACATTGGGTTTACACCCATGTTGGTTTTGTAATTAGTAAATGATTATTGCAGGTAATGGCTATATCAGATGCATTTCCTTGTTTTATATGACATTGGTAAAGGTGTTTTTAATTAACATCTAGTTTTTGATCTTTGTGTACTAGGGAAAAATATTAGTTCTTTCATTTTGTAATTAGACTACATACTGCACCAAGGATACTGTTGTAACCAGTGGAAGAGTAGATGCAATGGCCAGGTAATAAATATTCCCTTGTTGGGTATGGTAAGTGAAAAGGTGCTTTTTATCAGTAGCACAGATCATTAGCTTTGTGAAATGAGGAACAATATTATTGTTTTTTTGTGAAAATACATCAACCATCAAGGCTGTACCTAGGGTGGTTTTGTGACCAGTAGATGATGAGTGGAGGCAATGGCTTTATCAGATGTTTTGGTAAAGTATTTTTTTAGATGAGCACTGTGAAATGAGGAACAACATTTTTCAGTAATCTTCATTTGCAAAAAAAACAAAATCTAAAGCTGTACCAAGGATACCTTTTATAACCAGTGGGTGAAGAGTGGAGGTACAGATGTTTTTCTATTGTTGAATGTGGAAATGGAAAAGACGTTTTTCATCAGTAGCACAGATAATGAGCTTTGTTGAACATGTTACATGTTACTTGAAAACAATAAACTGAATACTTTTTATTGATGTTCAACAAGTTTAATTGTCTATTTTGTGACTAAAAAGTAGCATCTGTGAAACTATTTCAACAGAGAAATCCTGAAAGACTCTAGAAATACAATTGTACAACAAACTCATGAAGCATGAGGGATGAACTTTTGCATTTAAGGAGTGTGGCAGTTATGGTAGTACTATTGCATAATTATTGTAAGAGCTAATACATTATCATACAAGTGCAAAATTAATTATTACACTTGCATGAGACAAAAGTTTATTTTTTAATTATGGCAGGTAAGAAGTGGTGGCATTATAGTACATGTTGAATTTCTGCACACTACTATTGTTTGATGTTTAAATCATGACACTTTAGAGTTGTAGTAGAAAAAGAACATCTAATATGTGTAAAAATTCATACAAAGAAACCAGAAACCAATAATTTTGTATTTACTAAATACACAAAAATCATGTATCCAATATCTTCATTCTAATTAAAGTCCTGTTTTATAAAGTATTACTATTTTATTAATTTTGAAAAATCACCCAGTTGGTATTCTGAAGGAAGGAGTTCTGATCTTTTGTAGATGAGGGGTCATATCATTTCTCCAAATAGCTCAAATGTTGATAAATTTATGGCTACCTCTACCACCACAGTGACAGGCACAGTGGTATAGTAGCCCATTTTTGATATGGTCTTAACCTAGTCTAATGTTAAAATTACCACTCTATGCCATGCATGTTTCAACCTGGCTGTTCAAATTTTTGCATTCACACTAATAGACTTTGGGTCTATAAAATTTTTCTGCACAATTGTGTAAAGAAAGCAATTAGAGAGAATTTTAAATAAGTTCCAAAATCAAAAACGTTTACTTTTCATTGATATTACTTGTTTATAGATTTGAACTATCTTGCCCCATTAGTTCATTTATAATCCATGATCCTTTTTGGCAACAATCTTCAGTCAAGAATCTGAGGTTTGGGCTCAGCTCACAACTACACAACACAAAAAGCATGATGTGTGAGGTAAAAATATCTCTTAATGGTAGTTTTTTTCATGAAAGCGTTTTTTAATTTTTGAACTATGATTGAATCATATTTTAGTTGTTGCTATCTCTATTTTCAAACTTGGATTTAATTTCAATTCCTATACTCTTTGAACTCATGATGTATTGACTTCTGATGCCTTTCAAGATTTCTTGTTCCTATTTGCCAGTTGTCAATATGAATATGATCTATAAAACACTTAATACAAAATCAGTTAATCACAGAAACAAGTGTCTTATCTTGTGAAATATCTGGCATGATATGATGTCCAAGATTGTCAAACATATCTGTGTAATAATGAAGAGATTGAACTTAAGTATATATAAATGAACTAAAGATAAATAATGGTCCATTTGATAGTTTGTAAACAAAATCAGCAAGACTTCATCAAAAAACTGTACCAAAGAAATATTAATGTAATACAAAAAATATCATTTCTTTTCTAAGTTTATTTGAAAAATGATAGTGAATGAGCAAAAGTATAATTGATTTGATTCTTATTATTTGGTGTTGTTTATTAGTGTAATTGATTTGATTCTTATTATTTAGTGTGGTTTATTCTCATACTAAGTTTTAGAATTGTTTAGATACCTATTTATTTTTTGCTCTTGATGGTTATTTTGATACTGTGCACTGATTGTTATAGAATTATTACAAATACCAATACCTATTATGGGTTTCTCTTTTGCTTGATTTATTGAGTTGAATTTCATTCCTTTAGCTTCTATGGATTAATTTTTGAGACTGCATTTAATGATATGATAAAAATATTTTAAATGATTCCCTCTTTTTGAATGATTCAAATGAAACAACAAATTTGTATGTGCTTATTTTGTGGAACGAGAAGCAACAGCATGAAAACAGTAGATTCACGGCAATGCACTGTTGGGGATATAACCATCTTTAGATATCCCTCGACTGTTATGGAATTCATTGACATAACATAACCTTTTTTTGATCTCATATCTTTGACAACTTCATCCTTGTATTCTTGGGAACTAATTGTACCATCGAACCTTTGTTTCTTTGCTACCATCAATGTATGCTCAACAACCATGCTGGACTGTGTCATAATGCTAGGCATAAATATATCATTTCCATAGCCTGCAATATGTCCTACAAAAGAATGTAAAGAAAGAAATAACTATTCCTAGAAGACAAATAATTGTTTCTTGATCCAGAGAAGAATTCACAGGGTTAAATATTTCCACATTTGTCCTGCAAAACATTTATTGGTGAATCACAAAAAAATAATTTACATGAAAAAAGTCTCCAAATAAGCAAGGATAACACATCTGGATTAGAAAGAATTCCATTGTTGATAATTCCACAAACACCAAACAGCTCAATACATTATATTGATAACTCAGCAAAAACACACTGAAAGTGTGCAGAAAAGAGACAAAGAAATTGAAGGTTTAATGATTCTATAAAAAGAAGGGGGAAAATGTTGTTAACATTGCTATTCAATAATTTACTTGAAACATTTCTTATTTAAACAAGGATCAATGTTATCAGGAAAAACTGTCTGAATTTCTATTGGAGCAGTTAGAAATGCATATTTTGTCCTTATATTGACCTCATAATGTTTTTTAACACTGACTGAGAAATTTGTTTTCTACATTCTTGGAATGAATTCAGTTATTTTTGTATAGTTTAAGAGAGTGTACCATTCATACAGTTTCATTATGATCTGCAAAAATAATTCATATGTGATATTATGTTTGCACCACAGACAAGATTTAAAATGAAGAGAAACTTAGCTCCATTAATTTTGGAATTATAATGCCATTTATCATTTATCCAACACTGGATGTATTCAACAAACAAAGAAAAATATTTGTAAAAATCCAAATTTCCATCAGAGGATGACAATGAGTCTACCTACACTACATGGATATATTCTTGGTGATATTCCACTTGATTTCGCTGCAAACGAAATATTTTGAAGTAATGACTTAATACATTAACCTGTTGTGAATGAGAATGAAGTGACTTTTGTCTGATTTTTGTTTGTTGTTGTTGTTATGATCATCTCCTTCTCAAACGTTTCTCCTGCTTCTCAGTGGTACTCAAAATTTCTAATGACATGTTTTCCTTCAAATATTTTAAAGTGCAGTTGGAAAGATTCCCCCCTGGGGAACTTAGGAGGTTTGAAATATTTGACAAGAAATATATTGCTGTTACAGAACTATGTTGAATCCATATTTGAGTCCAGGACCATTATTTTGATGTAAAACCATTCAGGATCCTTGCAAAAATAATTGGTAACAAAATGGATTGAATAATAATGACCTTTTCAACATGTTTTTTCTGAATGATTTTTTACTTGAAAATGTATTGAATGAAAACATTATACCCTTTTTTGGAGCAATATATGCTCTGAAGTAGTCCCATCATCCTGCTTTTACTGGACATGTTTTGTCAATTTAAGCATTACAAGAGCACAAAAAACAAAATGAAATACATCATGTTTGGACTTGTCACAGAGATCCTGAAAGAGAACATAAATATAAGGAGGCTCTACAATGTAAGATATGTGTCCACTCCTTGTCTGCCCTTTGAATGGAAATCCAACACAATTTAACCATGTTTCAAGAAAATGTGTTTCTGCCAAAATAATGGAAGATTTAATACTTAACTTTTTCCTTGTCATGGAGACATTGGTACTTATGGCTTCAGAAAGGTTGAGAGAATATGCTGGATGATGACAATGACTTGTAATGGGATGCAACTACATGGCAACTAGAACAGGGTGATTTATAAACAAGTGATTCAATGGTTCTGTGATAATAAGCATCATCAAATTATCAAGGATTGCAATGATTTTGCGTCTTGATTGAATTTCTAAGAATAGAACAGTGACTTTGGACATACTTTGTTTGCAAGAGTTGCATCACACAAGTATTAGCTCACTATTTCTACTGTTAACATAGTGGGTTCCATGCTATCATTATTATTTATTGAAATCACAAAGGTAGATACCTACCTAGATACCTCATTCAATTTGAAGAGTTGGATTTATGAAAATAAATACCATGACATAATTTTAATGTCTGTTGAGAAACTTGCCAAGTCATCATGTCATCATTGATGTTGGTCAAGAAACATGCCAAGGAAGCATCATCAATACCTTTTGTGGTCAATGAAAGAATTATTAGCTTAAGTCTTATTGTTATTCAACTATTACAAAACTTCTTTATATAGTTTATATTTAGTAGAGAAAAGGCATTTGTTGACTCCAGTCAAGAATCAAGGCTGAGGCATAGTTGACTAAGCCTATGCAGAAACATACCAAGACATCATCATCAATACCTGAAAAATCACATAGTTTTTCATAAAATCTTAGAAATGGTTATATTTGAATTGCGACAAAGTTTATGCTTAATCATTGTAGGTGTTAGCAATATTTTGGGCTGACAACATCAAATGATTGCAACAAGGGGGTGGATCAAGGCAGCACTATTAGATGGGTGGGCGAGTATTGGAAGTTAGGGCAAAGAGGTGGTGTGCTGTAATTTTCAGCTCAAAACATCTGCAGATTTCAGACTTGATCTAAAAAATAGGAGGATAGTGATAGTATTGGTGGACAGATGAAAAAGCTTTTCGAATAGGTCAATGATATTAACAATAGATTCATAGACTCATTAATGACAAGATACCAACAACTTTGCAATAATAAAATTGGTGCTAAAATTGGGTGTATATATCAACATCACTATGCAAAGCAGATGGGTTTGTTTCATTTTTATTCAAATATATTTAATACCTTGTTATATAATCTTATGATAATCATGGGACTTTGTATGGAATGGTGCAGCAAATGTTTGTTCATTCAGCCACACCAATAACACACAATGTCAAAGAGGCTAGAGGTTTTGACAGCAAGTTTTCATTTGATTGTTGTATCATACTTGAGGACTCATTGCCCAACATAATAATCATAAATAATTCACCACTGTTTAATTTTCACCAAAGAATCATTTACTAAGGTTTCTTGATTTCATGGGATGGTTTGTCATTTCAAATTGAGTCAATATTCAGGAGCACAAAGCACAACACAGGAGAACACAATGGAACCCAAACTTGCTTTAAATACTGTATAGATAATAGATCTCATGATATGTATTGCTGTGACAAGACCATCATCATCAGGTGTATGTGTTGTGGTATCTGGTGTGGTCAAGAGAGACGTAATATCTTCATTACAATCACCATGGTTTGATGCACTTGTTACAATGAAGAATTGGATTGTAATATTTTACTGGTTATGGTGACATCTTTGGTTCCCATTATTCTGATGAAGCAAGTACAGACATATTTCATACTCTTGCCAGCATCATCTTAAAAAACTCAAACTTTTTTTGTTGCCAAACTATCCAGGTTTTTCAAATTTTTTGGCATCACATTATTTGGTGTCAATATAAATTACTTCAATGATATTGGTTGTGATGTGAATGCATGCTAATGCATGGAACTAACCATTGAAGTGTTCTGTTTTGGCAGACCACCGTTGAATAAGATCAATTACAACTTCATACATGGTGTGTTGGTGAGGTCACATTCAGGTATTAGTCCCAGTCCTTTTCTTGGGATCTTAACACATTGACAATAATTACAATTAAAATCAGCAATGATTTTTCTAATGTCTGGATGATAGAATCTGGCATCTATTGCAATCTGGGACCACATGCATCCAGGGTGAGCCAGGATTGATTTTTACCACTTGATCAAGGGTATGATAATTTCTTTGATGATAGTAATATTCCATTGTGTGAGACAATCCTCATTAAGAAGGGCGTTCCACTCAATGACGTGACCATCAATATTCTAAATTCAAATACTAGTCAGGGGACTTTGCTGGCTTTGTAGCTATCTCAATTCCCATGTTCTATTATGTATATATACATCTGAAGTCAACAGGGTTGTTGTCTGGAACATCAGGAAGGAGTAGGTTAGGGAAGCACTCAAGTAAGGCAGGGTACTTACTGATATGAAGACATTTAGTTATGCTTCATGAAATCAACATGCAATGCTCATCCATATAATTTAAAATCAGCCTTTAATGTTCCAGTTTGCCATACAATCGCTGTGGCTGCTCCATTCTCCGCATTCATTTCTATTTGGAAATCAAATGATGGGACTGATTCCCAAAGGGTTTTGAAATACTGTTCAACTTTCCAGGTGTTTCCATCATTTTCTAATGTATCCCTCAATGATGTGTGGTACAATTCTTCTGCCTGCTCAATGCTACACTGGACATTAGGCAGAGAGGTGCTATATCTGCAAACATAATGTCAAGACCCTTCTTTGTCTTCAGCACCCTTTTCTCTCCTAATGACATTTTCATAGATGCATATTTTGACCACAAGAAGGAAGTTCCTCAGTTGTTCAGCTGGGAGGTGCAACTGGGGTGGAATGATCATTGACAGCCTGGCACTGAGCCAATTACCATTAAGGTGCCCAGGTGCCATTTCAATTATGGTGAGCAAAAAGTCAACCAATTCATTTTCTTTATCCAATAGAGTGCCAGCCCTCCTAGCACCAACCAAGTACTGTTGGTTATTGGGCACACACCCATTTGTGTGACAAAAATTAGAAGATTCTTTCACAGCATCTTCTTGAATATCAGGTCTGTTTTGAAATTGAGTCCTTTCCTTAGCAGATCTCATATCTCATAGTCATTTACTACCATCAATGGTGAATGAAGAGATCATGAAGCAATAATTCAACACAAAATCACATCCACACATCCAGTGGTCAATTCTTGCATTCCTAATCACTCCAGTGTTCTCATCAACATTTTTCTGATTTTTTTCTTGGGCCAATAGCATTGGTCGCAGTTAAGCTGTTGTTCACCAATTGTGGAAAGAGTAATCCTCATTTTTTACCAAGATTCACTGCAACATTGGCAAGTGATGATTTCAAGGGGAAGATGTTAACAGGAGGAAAATTCTGTTCAAAATTTTTCAATTTCATATAAATCATTGATTTGCTCTTCAGTCTGATGAGGTTTTGAGGGATTGTTTGATTGTTCATCTTCATATATCTCATCAATAATAGAATTTTCAATGGGTGGCTTAGTTTGCAATGGCCTATCCCATCCTCTGGAAAGTTTGAGGACACATTTGAGGAGATAGGACATGTCCGGGAAATGTCCTTTTGACTTCCCAAGACATTTTTGCACGAAAGTCTGCGGCCCTGAAGTCATTTGAGGACATATGTCCTGTCCTTTCATTCTTAGAGAACATAATTTAAAACTTAAAAAACTCTTAGAGAAAAATATTAAAAATAAGTAAAAATTATATTTAGATTCTACTCATTGAGATCT
>JALLPE010001962.1:0-10555 GCA_036940025.1 Conticribra weissflogii
ATGGGATCATGCCTTCCCTTTCCACAATTATTATAATTGTAGTTGGCTACAATAGTAGATAATTAATGATAACACATATAACAAACCATTTGGATTAGGTACTACTTCTTGGATTTCTTGGCATGAGCATGAGCTTGATGTTGATATCTTCTGGTAACATCATTGTAGAGATTAAATTTTCCATGAATTATTGCCTATGAAACTTAGACAACTCTTGTTGTCCAAAGAAGTAGGGCTATGAGCTAGATCAGATGATGACAGCATTTTTTGTGCTACTTCTTATGGCATGAAACTATATTCTAGATATTGTAGTAAAAACATACTCTCAATAAAAATACCATCTCCTCTAGGTTGTTGAAATCTTTGAAAAAATTCTCTTCATTGTATTCTACAACCGTTCATGCAAATCAAAATGGAATCCTTCTAACAATTAATAAAAATTGAATGCAAAAATATTTTTTCTGCCATCAAAGCTAAAGGATTATTGAATATTTTTTTTCGTTTTTTTTCAAATATTTCAAGAATGATGATTCATAAGCAGATGCATCTATATAAGATTGCCTTTTTTGCTATGAATCTGACAATATATTACTGATGTCAAAGGTATTACTGAGTAATCTTCTTCTTAATGGTAACTATATTTACTGCAACTATTTGTTAAAGTAATTTTTATATCTACATTACATAAATACAAAATGGATGCTTTAGACGTATTATTTAACACTATGATTCTACACTATCTTGCTTGTTGTGGGTTGTTGTATGCTAACTGCTAACATAAAAGTCATCAACAGTGCAGAAAAACATCTTTTCCATCCACCTAGGCATTTGCTGTAATTGGTTGGTACAAGCAGTCCTATTTGGGATTGACATGGGACCCAACTGGAGGTAATTCTATTTTTCAATAAACATCCTATTACTACATATCTTGGTGTGAATTATATTAAGTTTGGAATAAGTGCATTGTTACCACTAAGAATCTAACCTTCACTTTAGTAAATTTACAAATCAATGGTGCAGCTTCATATTTTCCCATGATCATTAACAATGCTCCTTTAAATACACATTTTCATAAGCACTCTCTATTACTTCAACTTGCAAATTGGTTCTTTACCACCAAACATGATCAACTGAATCAATAATCAACCATTTTTGCAAAGTATATGGCAAGTTTGCTTCCAAATCCTTGAGACTTTTAAATATTAGGCTAGATCAGATTTTTTAAATGGACTGTAATTTTGTTCTGTCTCCTGCATTGCAGCTGTTGTATTAGTCAATTGGGATGAGTATATAATCTCAACTTATGAATTTTAGAAAGAAATGTTCCCTTCAAGTTACGAGAACCATCGGTCACTTTCCATAGCATTTTCAAGCAAGTCTTAATAGGAACATCTGGAAAAATGTCCATTTCACCCTTTGAGTTCACTCCAAAAGTAATTCCCCATTCCTTCTCTTCCTTGCATCCAAAAATTTCAATGTCTTGTAAGATTTTGACAAAGTATGCAAGTTTCTAAGATTTAGAATCCAGGTGGTATGGGTTTATTTGAGTAAAAAATAAAATTCAACTTATACAAAGACCATTAATCATATAGCATAGGTCATTCATTCATAATATAATCAAGAAATTTCAACCCAGAAAATTGAACCCAGGTAGGGGGTCTAATATTGAGAATATTGAAATTTCAAAACAAAATCTAGATGCCAAAATTTATTAAAAAGGATTCATAGTCAGAATCCAAAATTAAGATTTTGAAAATTGTCAAAAACTAGTAGAAACCAAAAGTGTTTTGAAAGTTAGAGTATCAACCTTGTTTAGGACTAACAGTTGGTTCCCACTTACAACAAAACAACAATCAACAAGGTTGTACAAAATTGTCCTTTGATGTGTTGATAGTGGTTCCATATGTTTAGATGTTCTCTTGGTAGGTTTTGACAGAGAAATTTGAAATGGTACAAAACTGATGAAAGCATGAGGTTTGTGACATTTTGGTGGTGATCATCATTGTCTTAATTGTTTGTGGCCATAGCTGAGAGGTCCATGGTATACCAAATGAAAGCTCACTACATATACTATAATTTAGAATATTCAAAAGTATAATTATTCTTTGGTGAAGTCATTTACTTCAATTACTGAACAAAAAATTAGTTGGGAACCTCAACACAAAATATTGTTTGTATAATAACACAATAGTATCAAGAACAACTTTTTGGGAACCATCTGCTTCAAAATTTGTCTGGAGGTATGATGCATTACTCTTGCTGAATTGGTGGTGCAGCACCATTCAAGGAATCACACCCAACTGGATTATCAACAATAAAATATCATGGATAATATTGTAAGACTGTTGACACACTTTGAGCTAGTATCTACTATCTATGTTTTCAGTCTGTCATATACAGCTTAGTCTATTTATCATATCTGAGATAGAGCCAAACAGAGCTAAAAAATCTCAGGACTGCATGACTCAACAGGTCGTTTGTGACTGATGTCATTGTCTGTCTGGTCAACTTTTTGTCAGTGCATGCAGCATGTAGCTCAGCATGCACAGTCACAGGCTCATACCCCTTGTAGAAACATAGTACGAGAAAAAGAGATAGGTCTATCTATCATTTCCATTTTTGAAAAGAATAGGAATCACGAAAAATGATAACCTAATTTTTATTTTGAAAATAGTAGATGATACAAAGTGTGTCCGTTAAATTTTTGTAAAATAGATCATGGATATTGTAATAGCTGAATTCGTGCCAAAAGTCTTATTTCTGACGTCCCTCCGTCGACGACCAAAAAAGATTTCCATGTATGTATTTTGAATAATAATATATTATTGTTGCCGGCCATCACACAAAATCTCCTCCTAAAAAATCTATTTTGATTTAGCTCAACAACGCACGTAACGATCGTACTATCCACTATACCAATAGCAATCAACATCAAATCATGATGTTGTCTTCATTATAGTATTATACAAAATAAATATTATTATCACATCATTATTTGACATCACAACATCATATTATTGTGTCTCAAATCAACGAAATCCATAACAATTTTAAAAATTCATCACCAATATTATAGATGAAGAGTGTCTTGAGAGAATTCTTTCGCTCCAACAAAATCAAAATATTATAAAATTACAATCATCATAAAAAATACAGTGCTACATGGCTCTTCCATCGGCCCGAATTCATCCACGATGAAGAAGAAACTCATCTCTTCTACCGCGATCCTCGCGACGTCGTTCCTTCCGACGTGTTTCTCCTTCTCGCGACGTCACAATCACCATCTTCATCGCGTCCATGACGGGATCCCTTCTCTTCGTGGCCCATCGTCGTCAACATCCTCGAAACGATTGAGATCCTCATCGGACAACGACAACACCAACGATGTTGACAACGACGATGGCAACAACAACGACGACAACGGCAACAACCAAAAGCGTCGGCTGACCACCTCCCAAGAAGAACGCCGCCGCGAAGAACTCCGCCGTCAAACCCGCCAATCGTCCGGGTTCGCCACTCCGGGCATTTCGAGCGCCCTTCCCGGCGCTAGGGACTACGAAATCAACGTGGAGAAGACGCAGAGGGAATATTTCGAGAGTTTGGGAATCGACGCGGATGGTCATCACTTTGGCCGTGACGACGACGACGACGAGGGTGCGGACGAGGATCTGGAATTTCTTTTGACGCAATTGAAATGTCACAGTCACGGTCTTAGTCACGGTCACGGTGTCAGTCACGATCACGGTCACGATCAAAACGACATCCCACCAGAGCTACAAGCCCAAATCGAAAAACACACCGCCATCCAAACCGAAAAGGGCCTCCGCCACCTCCGCATGCTCGACCTCCCCCGCGCCTCCCGCGCCTTCTCCAAAGTCTACGCCCTCAAACCCGACGCCTACCTCTGGCACGACGGATTGGTCAAGTACTACCTGGGGGATTTTCACGGCGCCGCGGAGACTTTGGCGAGGAATGCGGTGCGCTACGAAGAGAGGTTCGGGGGGGAGGAGGCGGCGAGCGAGGAGAGGATATGGAGGTATGCGGCGGAATTGAAGATCGTCACTTCTTTGAATGGGGGGAGGTGGGCGAAGAGGGAGAGTGGGGTGCCGGTGGCTTTGCGGGTGGGGGATGTGATGAGGGAGCGGAGGAGGAACAGAAGGGGGGAGACGATGGAGAACGAGGAGGGACGTGTAGGAGAAGATGGGGATGATGGTCAAAGTGTTTTTCCTTCTTTGGAAGACGAGGAAGAAGAAGAAGAAGAAGAAGAAGAAATGGAGAGAGTATCGATTGCCAAAGAAAGGAGGTGAGATCATTTTGGAATGAGTTCAAGCAATAGTAGCCATTGAATGTGTTTTGATTTCCGTCATTGATGTCATTGGCAAAATCTCACATTGCGTCTTCTCTCAATCATTGTGTTTGCAATGCGACCCCATCAACTGTTCGATCGGCACAACCGCAAAAAACCCCATGCGACGACAACATAAAATAACTACCATTCCACTCCAATCACATCGGCATCGTAAAATATACACAGAAAAGTAATCCGACTGGCCCGCGAACTCTTCTCCGCCTCCATCCGCCGAGACTCCGCCACAGTGGCATTGGCCCGCGCCAAACTCCAAGCCATCTGCAGCAACAACGCCAACAAACCCTCCTCCTCCTTCGTCGCCAAACTCTCCGATCCAAAGCAATACAAACTCCACTCCTACTTCTACCTTGGCCTTCACTACGATGCCATCGGCCAAGCCGAAGAAAGCAAACGATGCATGAAAATGGCGCTCAAGGCGTGTGCCAATAGCATTTCGGGAAATGGAAACGATATCACGTTTTTGTTGCCGGTGATTCACATGACCGTGAGGGATTGGTACGACGACGACGAGTTGGATTTGGAAGAGGAGGACGATGACTGGTGGGATGCAGATGAGATAGACCGGGGAGATGATCGCATGAAGGGAAATATTCTCAATATGGGGAAAAGGGAGGATGAGCAAGTAATGGGTAAGTCCTCTCCGACGGAGAATGATTCGCAAACAAATAAAAGTATGGGAATCGCCAAAAACGTAGGAGTGCCGAAAAGTGATCAAATATTGGAATCGATTAGGGAAAGTATCAGGGATATGACGGTGGTGGAATTGCGGAAAGAATTGAAAAAGAGGAAATTGAAAGTTGGTGGATTGAAGAAGGTGTTGCAAGAGAGATTGCTTAATGATCTCAAGAGTGACGCGGAACTTGCATGAAAATGATAAAAATAATTTACGTTGATATCGTCCGATACAACGAATGCGATTTCATACCTGTTTTGTTCTCACGTTGGAGTGTCGACGTGAATCCTATTTGTAGCGTTTGTCATGACCATAAAACCGCGATCAGGAAGTCCTGACGAAAGAAAAACTACAATATTGCCACAGTAACATTGTGTATTAATACAACAACATCTCTCTGAGAAAATTATGTAGATAGAGATGAAACACGGATCATATCAGTCTTCATCGCTATAAGCATAAAGCGCCATCACAGCATAAAAATCCCAAGAGTACAAATAAATAATAGTAATGGTACTACCGAACATAACAATAATACATTTCAAATAGAACACGATTTCAACGATAGGTCAACAACGCATTGCCCATATAACCACTGGAAAAACTGGTGATTCTCGGAGGAGGCTGGTTCTTCACATCTTCCAATTGCTGCTGACCCAACAAAAGACGTCGAAGAGACATCAAATCCAACAATGGGATATGACGCTCTCTTGCCTTTCCCACTTTACTCGCACCAGGCTCTTTCCCGATAACGACAAAGTCTAATCGTGCAAGAGAATCACAAAGCCAATACGTCAACATCGGAGGCACGAAGATAATTGAAGAAATCATCAAAATAAAAACCTCGGTGAACTCACTCGTCTTTCCGGATACTGCACTCGTCACGCTCCCTCCAAAAGATTCGATCATCGCCTTCGCGCGATCCTTTCCGAGGTTCAAACCGCTTCCGCCACCGATCTCGGGAAAAATACCAGTGAGGACGAACTTCTTCCCGGCGAGGACATTGGGAATGGCACCATTGACGCCAGGACGTGGTATTTCGAATCTCGTTTTTCCTCCCTTGCTGGGGACAATGGTCGTCGTTGTAGAAGCAGCGGAAGGATTGTTGTGTGGGATCATCTTGCCGTGACCAGGAACAGAAGGAACAGCCGCAGGTTGCATCTGCATCTGGTTCGGACGAGACTTAAATGCAGCGCTTCCAGCGGCAGGCGGGATTGCATGGCCGCTTGGAATGGCGGACGCTGCAGACAAACCGGATGTTGCCAAGGGTTTGCGCGTCGATGATGTGTTCGTTTCCCTTGTTTCAGTTGATGTATTGGCATTCAAGAAAAAACCGCCTCCAAAAACGCAGACAGAGGAGAGCGTTGGTGTGGGCAGATTTCTCGCTCCATCGATAGAAATTCGACCCAACATCATCTGTTCGAGGGTTGACAAAGTAATCAGTTTAACACCTTTTGCAATGGCAGTTTCAAATGGCCGTAATGGCGGATTATATCCCAAAACGAGAAATTCAACATTCTTTGACAGAGTTTTGATGACTCTCCCACCAAAAGTTTTGATCATTTCCTTCACGAGTTCCACTCCAGCATCAGGACCAACACAACCTCCCATTTCCGGAAAACGTCCTGCCACGACGAAACATCTCCCCGTTAACGAAGTTTTATCTGCAGATTGAAGCTCGGAAGGATGCATAAAAACAAACGTTGGGTGTTGCGAAACTTGTGATTCTTGTGCCGCGGTGAGTTGAGTTGCATTCGACGCTTGCTTCTTCGCTGTGGAAGCATTAGTGATAACGATTTCCGGCAACCGAACAACAGAGTCAGTTTTCCTTTTCCTTGAGCCAACCCAGTTGGTTTTTTCCATGACATGGCGGAGCACACTTGTTTTTGCATTTGCATCTAATTCCGATACGCCACATAAAAGAACCTCTTCCATGCATTTCAAATCTCGCAATGTCACATCTGCATCCTCCGCATGAGTAAACCCGGTGTAAATTTTCCTCGGGACTTTCCAACATCGCAAATGATGCCACCTTCCATAAGCACCAGAATTTTCATCGAGGGACCCCACTCGAACCTCTCCCTTGGCAATTGGTTCTTTGGCACCTTCTCTTCTGCAAACAACACATTGAGAACGGCCGCTTTTGGCCAACTCTACCCGATATCCTGGCACTTCTTCCCTCGCGGCTTCCTCGAAATGTTCGTAGGACGGCACGTCCTCGCTTGTTGCAAAATGGGAGTACAAATCGTCCAAATCATCGGAGCCGCCATCAGCCGTACCATTTTCTTGATCAGTGGCAAAGTAATTGACGTAGCTTCCGTGCAACACACGGTGGTCGTTGTACAAGCTCTTGAGAACTTGGAATGCTGCGTGAGCGGCACGGAATGCGGCAGGATCTCCCCCTTTGTCAGGATGCGTTGCCAAGAACAGGGCCTTTGCGGTTTTTTTTATAATGGCGAATTCTTCGTGGAGTGCCTGTGGAATGTGGAATAATCATTCATCAAGATTGCAATACAATAGCTGTGAAAATTTTCTCCAGCACGCAAAATAGAAGGCGATTAGTTTAGAAAATGCTACTCACATCGCAGGATTGGAAACAAGATGAGTCGATAATTCCAATATCCTTGAGACAAGATAGAGGCGAGTGGTGTTCAGGAGCCATTCTTTGATTGATTTATAGGTTCTCTAAATGCAACAAGACATTAATATCAGAGAAGAAATAATGATGAATAAAATAGACAAAAATATGGCTTACACAGAACTAATGCACAACAATCCACAACACCTTCAGACAGCGTGCGATAAGTCAAAATGAAATACCACAGAATGTCACAAAACTATGAAACTAATGCACCGAAATACATCTTTCATCAAAATAGCCGCCGTATTATAATATTCCAAGCCAACGACGGAAGAAATTCTCACCAATTCGGCAACAAATGATAGAAAAAGTATCAATGTAACCAGAGGCCTTTTGTGGCAAAATACTTCGTTCGAATTAGCCGCACTCCTCTCTCCTCTTTTATGTAGCATGTAGCCCTTCTCAGGTCACCGAGCATCTTCCTGCCAGTATGACACACATTTCTTTGACGTCCTCCTCCCTTGTCTCCCTGTGTATTATAGGTTTATAGTGTGAGGATTTCCCTTTTCCAGTGCCGTTTGTTGAAGTTTGACAGCCCCGACCAAGATTAAACGACAAGAGTATGAATTAAAAACCGGGCCACATCCGTCCCAGTTAGTGTAAAGTTTAATGAAAACCGGGCCAGATCCGTCCCTCTTATTTTGGAAATTTTGTTGTTTTAAAGGAATGAGTTAAATAACTGAATTTACATTTCAAAAAAGCAACCATATCAATATTACAATCAGATAGATTTGTTCTCTTTAGTCACCAAGATATGAGATTTGATTATTTTAACAATGGGTCAACAAGCAGCTTATGACCCACATTGCATATGTGATAGCAGTCTCTGAACACTCTGTTCTGAAAGAGACTGTTAAAACCACAATCATGGTTATTTAGCAGGTATATTTGATTTTTATCATAGGTAGTAGTAGATAAACGGTTATTACCACCATCAGGACCTTCACTGGCTACCAACACAATAGCGACAGATTGAGCCTTGTGGACAACTTTGAAGATGCTTATGCAGGAGATGACACCCCCCAGTAACACCAATGCCTCCAACCAATCAAAACATCCAACCAAACCACAGACTAACAGTTATCCTAGGGAAAAACATGGCACTCCCACTGACCAATCCCTTCAATGACAATAGAATTCTGATATGGAGAGAGATATGGAGTTGCACAAAGCTGTGCAACTCACCTACATGCACTATAATGGGATACTCCTAACCAGACTGCCAAAATGGAAGAGGAAAAATGTACATATTCCACATTCATACAGCACTAAGGGTTTTGCAGGAGTGTTGGAGGATACAGTTATCCCATCCATCTGGGGTAACTTTCAGACAACTAAGAGATTGCCATCCATCAATCATATACCAAATAAGAGATGGAGAGGTGGGCAGACATGCAGTGTGTTGAACTGCATGCAAACCTATATTTTGAGGATGAATTATTGGAAGCATGGGTCAATCAAAAATGTAACCCAGTGGAAGTATGGGCTCAGGGCTCAATACGAAGCAGCAGAGAAAGGGTTGACAATCCTCACATACATCCCAAGTTATATGAGGATTTTGAATGGTCAACAATTGGCACCAGTTGATGTGATGAGACACAAAAACTCTCCAATCAAGTACCCTGAATCCCTCTAGGAAAGTTTTATGACTCAAGAGGATGATAACAGCATTTTGAGTGCTATTATGATCTTTGTTTGGCAGGAACTATGACTACAACAAAATGTTCTTTAGTATCCACAGTGTTTTTGTTTTGAGGACAGTTGTAGCCTTGAAGGCAGAATTCAATGTTGAGGTATGTCAACAAGTCATGTGGGCTGTCATTTAGGATGGAAGAATTATCTTCAATGATCAAAAACAGCAGGTTCAATTTGAAGCTGGACAACTCAACTTCCACATGTTGCTACTATTAGAAATTCTGCATAACTTCTGCCACTTGGAAACCTTGATTGAGAGAGGTTCGAAATGAATGAAAACAATGAGATGCAACAGTGCCCATCTGAACTTCCCTTGATGAAAACCAACACAAAACATTCACTCTCCTGCCAAACCTACCACCATTCCCAGCACAAGTTGACCAAATGAAATGGAATCCACAAGTTGGCTGCTCTCTGGTGGATTTCCTCCCAGATAATGCAGCAGGTGTAGCTAACCATAGACCTCCAAATGTGGCAACTGTGGATACAATACACCATCCTAATGTTGCAAGGATAATGATGTCATTTTGGCAATATTTTGAAGGTTTGCTTTGTCCTCAGGAAAATGCATTTTGGACCTTCTAGCTCACCTGGGTTTAAAAAGGATGTAATATGCTGGAATGTAATAATAGAGGTGTGCAGTTACACTGAATGCAAATGTGTTCACTTTGTAAAACACTGACTCTGAGATGAATTTGTGGCAGTAATCTGTGATATTTTTGGTCTACAAGTTAGGTCTGCTGTGGCATGAGGAGAGGCATAGGGAGAGGAAAAAGTCCCACGTCAGTTGATTTAATGAGAGCCGTTGTGCCCTGTCATGACAGGAACAAGGGGTAGAGTAGCACAGGGTAAGAGGGATCAATGTTGGAAGATTCGACAGTCAGTAGACATCAAAACAAGGCACCAACAAACAATTCCACCTAAAACCATGAAATGTGAAATGTTACAATGCCTCAACATTTCTCAATACCAACACCAATGCACAATATGTTGAGATGAGTCAAAAAAGCTTCAAAAGTGCCAAACTTTTCGGGCAAAAGAGTACTTCTGAGCATGCTTTTTCTTTTTTTGATATATCAGGAAGAATTCAAAAATGAAATTAAAAATAAAAGTGCCCATTTTTTCCAGGTCATCATCTGGTACGCCCTACCTACAAGGAATCTCCAAAAATTGACAT
>JALLPE010001963.1:0-10548 GCA_036940025.1 Conticribra weissflogii
TTGGAATTGAAACAATGCACAATCCACTAAATAAAAATTTTCTACAAGGTTGGCAATCGGCAAAAATGTGTTTCTGTCACTTTTTTTGGGCTGTGTCAAACCATGGTCACATGCATGAACAGTCCAAAAATAAAAATTAGTTGAACATTTCTTTTTAAAATACCAACAACAAACCCAGTTTGTTGTAACATTAAAATCTCATGACAATGTCATTTCCAACTAAGTGAATTTTTCCTAATCTAAAATTTGCTGTTGATTTCTTGGTACTACTCCCATGACCAATATGAGGACTCAGCACCTTGGAAAGATCTTCTTTGGGGGCACTGGAAGCTTGCATGTATTGCATCCAAGATGTTGCAAGACCTTTTTATCCTTGCAAATTTTCTGGAGTTACAAACTGCCTTTTGCTGTCACCTCAACTTTTGAGTCTATTACAGACCTCAAGTTACCTCTGATGCGCTTGAGTAACTATAATTCAGAAAACAAGAAGGATGATACAGTAGGCAACTTGTCATGGCAACAAAATTGAGACAAGATTGTAAGGCCAAGAGAAGCATTGGAGTATGTGTGTGGAACATTCTCATGATGTCACCAAACCACATATATATAGAATGCATGGGAATCTGCAAAGATGTATTTGCAGGAATCCAGTGAGGAATAACTGGAAATAGTACTCTCCATTTCAATAATTGATACAAAAATTCATGGCATCTTCAGCCTTTTTACTTCAATGTGGATTTTTGAAATGGCAAAGTATGTCAAACATCAATGTATTCCAAAATTTCAGACTGCAGACAAATTGTCACATCTCTGTTTGAATGGGGTTTGATAACCTCAAAGGTTCCAGAAGTTCTTGGTTAAAATTTTCCTTTTATAGTTTTGTCATATTCAAGGACTTTTGACTGTTCTGGTAGTAATAATTGA
This sequence comes from Conticribra weissflogii, assembly GCA_036940025.1. Classification (NCBI taxonomy): domain Eukaryota; phylum Bacillariophyta; class Thalassiosirophyceae; order Thalassiosirales; family Thalassiosiraceae; genus Conticribra; species Conticribra weissflogii. The sequence goes on from JALLPE010001963.1 coordinate 925, forward strand.
TGTACTTATAATTTGCACATATAAATGATCCAATGACAGGCTTTTCTCTTATGGTAAGGATAGCATACCAATTGACAAGAAGAGAAACATTAAGGAACATGCCACAAGAGAATACAAGTCCTTCTGGTATGGCATGAAATTAAGTTGAAAATTTGCAACATAGTTGCAACTATGTTGCAACATAGGGCATGAATTGCAGTGGTCAAGGCACCATCATCAGACCATGAATCATTGTGCTGGATGTGAGGAGGGGTTTGGGCAAGCACAATTCTCTTAAACATTCAAACTATTGCTAAGTCTGATTCATTTGTTTGCAAATAACATTGGACTGTCAAGCCTTGTTGTGCTAATTACAAATTCAATACTAAGTATATGTATAACAGATGAGGAAATTCAAACTGGTAAATTCTCCCCATTGGCATTAATGACTCTTATTTATTTTGGAAGCAATATGAAAAATAGATTTCCCAAAAATTTATGTGATTGTGTCAAGATTTGTTGTTGTGTCAATGCAAGCAAGATTATAGAATGAAATTTCACCATAAAATGTTAGAAAATACCACAAGCTGATAAAATCAACAGTGAATTTCCTCCCAAGGAGCTGATGCAATATCCATGACTGGTAGCAGAAAATATCTAGAACCAAGTTACTTGGCTTGTATCCCCCCTATTTCATTCCCTCCTTGTTCCCCTTTGATCATGGAAAATTTGTTTGCCTCATTTTTTATCAAAGACAGCCCATAAAAAGAAACTGACCTGATACACCCCCCACCTCAATTACTTATTATATTAGTTTTCAATCTGGTGTAAAGACAACCACACCCTCCTTGATATACAAATGGACTGCAGAAAGTGGTGAAAAATTTCAAATAACCTTTTTTAAAAGTTTAATTACTTTTGATCAGGGGCATCCATCAAGGTCACTCTCCTTGATGACATGGAGACAGGAGCAAGGGGGTAAAAGGATTTAGATGAGTTTAAGTTTCATCAATATCAGCTCTCCTTGATAGTTCATTGACAACAGCAAGGGGCAAAATTGTTCCAGATGACTTTTATTTATTTGTTTATATTTTTCAACTTGAGGCAATGCCAATATCTGGTCTTGTTTATATGCTGGCATCTAGGGGTTCAGCATTTCCAGGTGAGTTTATGCTACTTATATTTTTTCTGAATTTGATGCATCTATGATACCTGCGTTCCTTGATATGCTTGTCAAGAGCTGTAAGGGGGAAAGGGTTCAGGTGAATTATTATATTTATTTTACTTTTCAATTTGGGGTGTTGACTTTTTTCCGTCCTATTTGATATGCTCATTAATAGCAGCTATGGGGCAAACAGCTCCAAGTAAGTATATTTTACTTTTCAATTTTGGTGTGATACTTGCTTGACTTGATTTTTAGGGTGTTGATAATAAATGCCAAACATTAACATTCATGAGTTTTGAGGGATTCAACATCAGAATCTGGAATCAATACATGTAAATGCATCTCTCTTAAAGTATACACAAAAATGATGAATGTAATTAAGTGATAACATAAATAAGCAGAAGAAAAAATATTTTTTAGTTGTTTCATAAAAAGTAATCATCATAAAATTTTTTCGTTACAAATATTTTGAAGTATTGTACATCATTGTATTAAATTTAATTTGTAATATATTTTTTCAGTGTCATCTTTATTTTCATGTCATTGACACCACCATCTTGGTGACTCATAAAATTGCTAATGCCACAAACATTTTTTGATGTGTTGCAATATGTCATATGTCAGTGTTGGTGTCTCACAATTTTGAGATGTCTAGACATTTGATAATTTCACTCAAGAGTTCTAGAACTTGTTTCCTGATTTAAGATTCATTGTTGGAACAAAAATCCAAGAACTAACTTCTATTAATAAGTTGTAGGGTGACAGTAACAGCTGGATTAGCTTCTAATTGGTCATAGAATCCAAAATTGATTATTCTTCAAATCTATTTTATAGTTTAATTCTTTGTTAGATTTGAGCTGCTTTGGCACATCATATTTTGAACATTACACAGTGAGAAATGACGGTGTTGCTCACTTGATACACACAACCTTCCCCCTGACTCTCTGGGGTGGGACCACCCTTAAACTGCATCCCATCTCATTGACTGCCCTTCTGGTTAACACCTTCTTGAAGCTAGGCCAAAACCACAAAAATGGATAAAGGGCATCAGGGGATTGGGCTGGCATAATATGATATGGCATACTCAAGATCTCAGGTTTTGGCACTTGGCGCCTAAAAACAAAAATCTGCTTTTACTGGTAAGGTTTCTAGTATCTCGGACATGTCATGGTGCAATGGAGGAAAGAACCATGTTCCAATCCCCAATAGAATTCGGAAGAATAAGTTTCAGCCTAAAAGTCTTTGTATAATGAGAGAACTAATTGATCAATAAGGAAGACTCTATTTTTCTATTTTTGTCTTCATGTTGTGTGGGATTGGATTGGTTTGTGGGTACGTACAATACTTCTACTGACGTCACCACATTTTCTTTTCGTTGTTGCATTTATTATTATTTGTGGACAAAAAAAAAACTAAAAACGCCTGGCCTGCTATCTAATAAATGTATCAGAGCATGGTACTATAACATACAACTCTATCATGTAGGAAAATTATTTGTAGTGCGGTACACAATTAGAGCTCCAGTCGTCATCGTCATCGTGCGGATATGATAGTTATTTTAGAATGATGATTCAGTCAAGATAGGACGCACAGGGCGGCAACCTGTCATTCAGCCACGAGATTGTGGAATACCTCCTACCTACCTAGTCAGATTGCACTCTAGAAACATCAAATGCAACTTAAGACATAACGACATAGTTATCCTACGCAGAAGAATATACCATTTCTAACGAACGCTGAAATAGAACGGAATCAAGCACGACCTACCAAAGTGCTTCATATATCCTTTGTTGATTGGTCGGGGACGGGTTCACTTATCTTCCTTCTGGTCTCATCGCTTGCGCCTTCCTTCCGTCACTTCCACAATTCATCTCTGAGGAGTTGCGTGAGACTGCGTGAAGTCACCTCTCCCTCTGGAGGACAACCCACTTAATAAATTATTCTTCATCCAACGCTGTCATCACTGCCTCTGCCACTGCCGACTGCCGACACAATACTCAAGAAGCACCAAACTATGAAATTCCACCACCTCTCCCTAAAGAGCGTACTAGCCACCATGATGCTCGCTTCGTTTTCCACGACATCATTATCCACCGCGGCGGCATTTCGAACGACAGTCCTTCGCACTGCCACCGCCTCTTCTTACGCGGCAAGCAGGATTTCTCGCCGAAGACCCGGGATGCATCCTTCATTCATCGTGCCCGCCTCATTGTCCCTTTCCAGCACGACCCGTCGATCCATGAGCGAGACCACCGTCGATTCTTCTCCTTCGGTGGCCACCCAAGAAAAGGGAGGATACCCTTTCGCGGAAGTAGAGCCGAAGTGGCAAGAATATTGGAAGAAACACGAAACGTTCAAAACTCCCGAGCGGCGGATCAAGAAGGAGGATGGGACGGTGGTGAAGAGCGAGAAGAAGAAGAAGTATGTTTTAGATATGTTCCCGTATCCGAGTGGAGCGGGCTTACATGTAGGGCATCCGGAGGGATATACTGGTGAGAAGATTTTTATGATTTGGTGTGAATGAATTGTGTCGGGTTGATGTAGAATATTTCTTCGACATTTTTTTGTTGCAGCCTATTTCCTGGCGTAGAATCTGGACGACTTGAGTTTGATACATCGGTGTATATGTTTTCTTTGAATTGTTATGGTTTCCTTGAACGTGGGTCAGAATTGTTACTCTCGTTTCTTTTGGAGGTATTTGCCAAATCTCTTGAGGACCAATAATTTGGGAGTGATACGAATCACGAGAGCTACAGTCTTGGAGATTCATCCGAGAGTCTCGAATTCGATTATTTTGTTTACTCTTTTCATCTTTTTAACAAAATTGTGCTATTTGGAGTACAAAATTTCTTTGTGTAACTTGAGAATCTCATATATTTCCCTGGCAATCCTCAACCTATGATTTACGATATCGAAATTTCACCAAACATCACACGCTAATGTCCCTCTCGATCACGTCAACGACCACTGCAACCCCACCAAAAACCGAAACAACCAACAGCCTCCGACGTAATGTCCCGCTATTGGCGCATGACCAACCACGACGTCCTCCACCCCATCGGCTGGGACTCCTTCGGTCTTCCCGCCGAGCAATTCGCAATCAACACCGGAACCCATCCGGAAGTTACCACGGCCAAAAACATTGCCAACTTCAAACGACAGCTCCAAATGCTCGGATTCAGCTACGATTGGAATAAGGAGATTGCCACTACGGACGTCAATTACGTTAAGTGGACGCAGTGGATTTTTCTCCAATTGTACAAGAAGGGATTAGCGAGTCAGAGTGAAGTTTCGGTGAATTGGTGTCCGGCGTTGGGAACGGTACTGGCGAATGAGGAGGTTATCAACGGCTTGAGTGAGAGGGGTGATCATCCGGTAGTGAGGTTGCCACTTAGGCAGTGGGTGTTGAAGATTACTGAGTATGCGGATAGGTTGGAGCAAGGATTACAAGGCTTGGATTGGCCAAGTGGAACGATGACCGCTCAGGAACAGTGGATTGGTAAAAGCGAGGGAACGGAAATTGAATTCAAAGTCGACGGACTTGAGGGAGAGGTAAGATAAATGAAACTTTTTCTTAACACATTGACCCTCTGGATCCATGCGAACTGTTGAAATTGTTTACTTTATCGCTAACTACTGCGTTTTTTGCTCGATTTTTGGTACCTTAATGCACATTCACCACTCATCAGAAAGTCACCGTCTTCACTACTCGTGCCGACACACTATTTGGTGTTACCTACGTGACGCTCGCTCCAGAACATCCCCTCGTTTCCGCCATCACCACCCCCGAACAAAAAGAGACCGTCAATGCCTACGTTGCCACTACATCCTCCCGATCCGACCTCGATCGTACTTCTTCAAAAGAGAAAACAGGTGTCTTCACCGGTGGATACGCCATACATCCATTGACCAAAGAAAAAGTTCCTGTCTGGATCGGAGACTACGTCCTTGGTTCTTACGGAACTGGTGCAGTGATGGCGGTTCCAGCTCACGATGAGCGTGATTTTGAGTTTGCTGAAAAGTTTGGATTGGATATTAAATGGGTTGTAGATTCTAAGGAGGAAGGAGAAGAATTATCTAAGGAGGAGGCATTCACGGAGCATGGAGTCAGTGTGAACAGCGGGGAATTCGATGGATTGACGACTGCCGAGGCGAAAAAGGCAATTACTGCCAAACTCGCAGAAATCTCCGCTGGAGGGCCGAAAATCACTTACAAACTTCGCGATTGGGTATTTTCTCGTCAACGATACTGGGGCGAACCCATCCCCATATACTTCCCTGTGGACTTTCCTGAGGGAGTTGATCCGACTGCAGTTGATCCCAAAGATGATGGATGTGATCACACCATTCGTTTCGATCAACCAATTCCGGTGGATGAGGCCGATTTGCCATTGAAACTTCCCGAGATGGAGGACTTCTCTCCCGGGGACGATCCCGCAGGATGTTTGGCTCGTGCCAAGGACTGGAGGTACTTCCAAAAAGACGGAAAGTGGTTTGCTCGCGAAACTAATACTATGCCCCAGTGGGCTGGATCTTGTTGGTATTATTTCCGATTCCTTGATCCTAAGAATGATGCTGCCGCGTTTAGCCCCGAATTGGACGAGGATTGGATGCCTGTTGATTTGTATGTAGGTGGAGCTGAACACGCTGTTCTTCACTTGTTGTACGCACGATTCTGGCACCAAGTGTTGTTTGATTTGGGATACACTAAGCACCCAGAACCATTCCAAAAGTTGGTTCATCAAGGAATGATTTTGGGATCAGATGGCGAAAAGGTAAGTCCGTTTGGTTTGGTTGGAATGATTAGCATCGTTGCATGCCGGCGTTTGTGTTTGCATTGACCTCACAATATCTATCACGTCTTTGCTATCTAGATGTCCAAATCCCGTGGTAATGTTGTCAATCCTGATGATGTCGTTGACGCACACGGAGCTGATGCTCTCCGTCTGTATGAAATGTTTATGGGTCCATTGGAAGCTGTAAAACCGTGGCAAACTAGCCAAGTCGCAGGTGTGGTTCGTTTTCAAAACAAACTTTACAACGTTGTCCAATCCGCGGTGAACAGTGGCGGGGTTGCTGAAATGGACGATGAAACCACTAAGATATTGCACAAAACCATGAAAAAAGTCACTGAGGATATTGAATCAATGTCTTTCAACACCGCCATATCTGCCATGATGGTGTTGACCAATCACTTGACATCATTGAAAGACCAAGTGCCTAAAGAAGCGGCAGAGAAGTTGGTTCTCATGGTATCCCCATTTGCACCTCACATCGGAGAGGAATGCTGGAGCCTCCTTGGACACGATGAGTCGCTGGCATACCACCCATGGGTGGAATACGACGAGTCCCTTTGCGTAGACAACACTGTCGTGATTGGGGTTCAAGTAAATGGGAAAAAGAGGGGCGAGATTGAGATTGCAGTTGATGCGGACGAAGACACAGCCGTGGCCGAAGCGAAGAAGGACTCAAAAGTATTGAACCAATTGGATGGAAAAGATGTGAAGAAAATAATTTATGTTCCTGGTAGAATTTTGAATATTGTAGCAAAATAATATTCTAGTGTGAAACGAAATTGATAATTCCTTGACATCTTAGTTCGTTTGTCTACATCAGTAATGAGACGAGATTACAAAGTACTACCTTATTTTTCTTGATGTTCAACCCGCATCATGAAGATGTGAGACTAAACATGCTAATTGTCATGATGAACCTTGATGAATAACCTTTCGTTCACTGTTGAAATTCCCATATTCTTACCATAGCCGCGCCTTCTCAAGGCAGAATGCTCGTCAATGATGGCCGTAACGAACATTAGAAGCAGCCCAGAGACAAGTTTCGGGATCTTTAACTCGTTGTGATCACTCAGTTTCACAATGGCGTCACTACAATGTCACTTATCTCCCGCCTCAAATCGCAGCGCCACAATGGTTAATTTTTCTATGCCCATGTTGAAAGATCAAATTAGACATACCGCAACGATTGGTAACTTCGCGATTTTGCTTAATTCATCACAAATGTGAACGGTCATTCCCTTCTGTTTTTGAATATGCCATGAAGACTTATTTGTTTATTCGCTGCGGAAACTTAAACTTGTGATAGCAAGATTCTTCACTCTATCAAATCAGCGCTATTGTTGGTATAGTAAGAACAACAGGAACAATCTCTAATAAAATGGATGCGAAGAAAAATCTCTAACAGAAAGCACCAAAAGAGGAAGTGAGAAATCATAGACCCAAATGGGCAAATATTGTTCGGAACTGGTTGCTGACGCTTCGGAAATTCTCCCATCTCTCTCCCAGTAAAAGGGAGATTGCAACTTGGCGTACACAGAATGAAAATGAAATGATTTATTTTCATGAATCCAATGACCTCGTGACCAATGTCTGTCCTAGAAAAATTGTATTCAATAAGATCTCAGAACAGTGATTTGACATAATACTCAATTTCAGCCGTTTTCTTACAGAGAGTTGACTGGGATATGATTTTCAATTCGATTGTTTCATTCTTTTTTTTTTCAGCTGCTCATAAAATGCATCCTCAATATTTGTCATCCAGTTGGAAACTTGAAAATAACTGACATCTCCATCATTAGTGCAAAAAATGTAGAGAGTAAACGTATTTTGCCGTCAATAGTACTGTTCATGGCCAATATCAATCGACATCTTTTGATTTTCCTTTCCACCAAGACTCATTCCACAACCTGTTGAGTGCATTACCGGTGATTCAAATTCATTTATGCAGTTATGTCATTATCGCTTCATTTTCCCCATGGGGCAATTTCGGATGAGTGGTTGATGATAGCAAATTCTATTAAGTTCTCCTTTGTTATTCACCTTTAGCACATAAAACTTGAGGAGTAAGATGATTTAGCTAAATACTAGAACAGTTTATCTTGAACATGTTGGATTGAATTTGGGAAAATAATAGCTACTATCACATGAAACATGGGTGATAAGTCATTGACAACGCTCAATAGTAGTAGGTTTTTATGAGATTGATGCATCATGCCGAAGCACCTTCGTTTACAGTTCTACATGACATTTCGGGACATTACACCAAGGTCCACAGAGACAGCTGCGAGATCTACCACAAAAATGGGATAAGTCGTCTCCTCGACGAAGGATAATCCTTACCAAATCTCACCACGTACCACTCATGGCTTTTCCGCGCCGAAATAGAAAGATTCGTTGCAACCCAAAACAACAGTATCCAGTGACGAATCATATATATGGCAATGATTGCGTTGATGATTGAATCGCTTTTAAATACATTGAGAATCGGTGCATAAGTTGTAAACGATTGGATGATAACAGCTACGTCGTTGGCTTCCACAGGGTCTTGCTCGAAATTATTGTAGTTTGTCAGCTCCAATGACAACACAAAACAGGAATAAATCATAATCTCAGAGAAATAGTGTGGACAAGTCACAAGATTGAACCATCCATCAGTTGGAATTTTGTAGGTATCTGACTTTTTTGCATCAAACGGATTTTTCCTGTTGGTATCAGTCTCATTTTCATCACTCGAACGGAGACAAGCGAGAAGTACATGGTGGCGGTATTGTTGATATTGGAAGTAGACGCAGCTGGTAATGATGCCCGGAATCCTCCACCTCGATAAAAATCTGTTGTTTTCGGATATGTGAACCACAAACGCCAAGCGCTCATCACTCATTCTTAAAGAGTTTTGGAATATTCCACTGGAAATGTTCCCAAAAACGAATGGCAAGAATGAATAATGAACTAATCCCAGTAAATACCCCAAAAAATGCATTTGAGATGATTTCTTCGATTTTTGCACGAATTTGCATTCATAGTAGCGTCTCGACAAATGGATAAGAAGTAAAATCCATGGTGACAGATGTTCTAGCTGCATCCAGGTATTATGATAAAAGTGTTCAGCACCTATCACGTTGTCATTTTCTTCGCATTGTGCAGTCTTTTCATGATTTACATCCTTAACCGCGATATAGAAGATGATCAATGTTGTAAAAATTCCAACTTTGTAGAAATCAATGAACCGTGATTTGTTCACCGTGAACTGCTCGAATTTCACACAGAAACGGATGAACGTTCCCGCGGAACGATAAGTTCCCTCATTTTCAGAATGAGACGCGAATGGCGACGTCAAAGACGACGATGTCTTCAAGTCATCTCGGCGTCCATCGTTATCGCCTCTTTCAAGGGTGCCATCCAAGAGACGAGTTTTACCATGAGAGGCTAGGCTGTTCAGGGTTGGGGAAATTGTAGAGAAAAGTGCAACGATTGAAAGTGCGAGGTAAAGTGGGCCTGATAGGAGGGTTCCTACGAATACGATGGCGTTGAAGTATTGAATGTGGGGTTGTTGCGCTATCGACATCTCATGCAGAGTTGCGTCGGGGAGAGGGTGGAGGCAAGGAAGATGCTCTCTCTAATGATGATGTGTCATATTGGAGATGAATCATAAATGACGACGTAGCATTTGTGACTATCTTGACA